>PVJA010009716.1:0-59712 GCA_004027025.1 Myocastor coypus
TCTTTATATTACATTCAGGCTCTCCGCCTTAGCTCCTGCCCTAGGCTACACCCATAATCCCAGAAGTACTTCCACCCATAATCCCATCAGCACTAAAACCTATAATCCCAGGGATCATGGATCAAGTCTCAAACTCTAGAAGTCCCCGCCCAGTGACTCCATGAGGCTTTGGGGGGACAACTAGACATAAACCATAACAACTGCAAAACTTAAGTTCACTATGAATGGTGCTGAACATCATAGCTTTGTTTATAATTATGAGAAAATAAAAACAACTTCATATCCTACATGAGGCATATAAATAAGTTAAAATATGGTCAACTAATTGATGACACCAAGAATAAATGAAAAATGTTAACCAAATAACCTGTGAGAAATGTGAAAGGTAATAGTCCAGTAACTGCTTTGTGAGATCTTAATACAGTGAGACAAAAATCATAATATGTACAGATGACTAATATTATAATTTAGTATAATGTAACAACTAGAGATTAGAATTAGGATGCAGGTGTGAAAGCACAGTTAATACTTTCTATAATAGTCTAAAATATGCTTAATATTTCTCATGGAAAATATAATAGTGGCTTTAGTAAGATAAATAAGTTTTCTTTCACATGAAAATATTTCTAAAGAAAATAGCTTTGGGCTAGGAAAGCATCAACATAAAATACCTAGGAGTCTAGCGTTTCCTCACTCTGCTTTTTCAAGCATACACCATACCTTCCACTCTTAGGGTCATCGCTTCACCCAGCACCACATCTAGAGCTTCAGTTAGTTTATGTCCCAACAAAGACAAAAGAGAAGCTCAGGAAGAAGAAAGCATATGATATCTTTAGAGACATCTGGGAAGTTCCAAGAAATATTTCCATTTCTATCTCATTAACTATAATTTTGTTAGAGGGTCTTATCTAGCTATCAGTGAGGATAGGAAACACAACCTTTCAGGTAGGCACCTGGTCACCTCATCAGTTCAGGATTCTATTAACTGAGGAAGTGAGAATAAGTGATAGTGGAACACAAGCTTACTGCACCATTCTTTTAAGTGCATTCTAGATATATTGCCTAAATAAGCCTTGTATCATAGATAGTCTGGAAACTCAGCAGTTATGTAAGGTTTAGAGAGAATAACATAGTTTCTAGTCATATTCCTTGAAGTATCTTAAGGTGCTGAACTTGAACTAGCTCAGTATTGGTAGGAAGAAGTTTGTTTTCTGGGCAAAATCATTCTAAGAAAGTAGGTCAAACTAAAGAACAGTAATTGAGCACTGCTATGGTTAATTTCAGGAAGAGGTAATATGCCTACTAAAGGTATATGCTGGCCTAGTACCTGATGACACCAGATTCTTTGTGAACTTTAGAAAGGCAAAAACAAACAAACAAAAACAAAACAAAACAACAACAAAAAAATGGGTAGTAGGAAAAGGGCTGTGTGATTACCAGATCAATATTTAGATCCTATAGGAAATATATGATGGGCCTCAGGACTGAGGTGTCAGTACCCTGCTCAGAGTTTCAGCCTCCATTTCAGTCACTTTTCCTCATTCATACATGATACCTGACACCCAGAACTTCACTCCCCCATGATCTAACTATCTGACCAATCCCTACCTCCTAAGAGCAAATCAGCTATCAACTCCCATGCTCCTCTCCTTCCCTAAGCCTCACCCATGAGTGCATGAGGATTTCAGAAATTATCTAGATCAAAGTCCTAATAACCCTTCACCCTCACTGATGAAGAGCACATAACCTTGACTTCTAACTGCCAAACATCTGCACTTCTTGGCCTAAAGATGCTCTTTTACTGCCCAAATGGTGCTATCCAGAAATCTAGAGAGTGAATGCCTCTGACAGCAGGCCTCAGTTTGTGACCTACTGGACTTTCTGTACAAATATTTCAGCCTCTTTTCTGCAAATGAAAAATGTTTGAGAACATACTATTCACCAACCTTTAGAACTCTATAGAGGCAGAAGCTCAAGTTGTACAGGATGGACTTCTTACTTGACAAAGCACCCTAGATTACAGGGCCTTCTCTTCCAGTCTCATACTTGTATCCTTACACAGTTGTTAAGGAGTGAATGCCTGCAACGCCAGATATTCCAGAAGTCAAGGCAGGAAATGGCAAATGTGAAACCAGGCTGGCACCCTACTGAGACTTTATTACAAAATTAATAAAATAAGTAGATTTAGTGCAGTACTACAGTACGCTGAGCTCAGAGGCTTCTTTCTGTTTTCATTTCCCAGTACTAAATAAAGTTTGGTATCATTTTACTAAATATTAGATGAACACATTCCAGGAGCTCTTCACATTTACTGTTGATTAATGGAGCCTAACCAAGGATAGTAATGCAAGCTCTTAAGACTTTGATTTCAACAGCTTTATAATTCTTGCACAGTTAATTAAAAATGATGCAGGCCATGGGACAAAATTATTTCATTGCTTCTATGAGTTAAATCTATGTATGGCCATAATTGCACACTGATATGCTTGAAACATAAAAAATGTAAAGAAAAATCTTGATTGAAAGTAAAGTTCAGTAATATATGTACTTTATGTCTTATGGGGTATGATTCCCATACAAGAAATTATAGATGGATATTCATTTTAAACAAAGAGAAACACGTACCTCTAGGATATTTTACTTCCATAAATTTTTATATATTTCTAACATTAAAAATAGATGGAACAATGTTTCTACTCAAAAATCAAATAAATATGCAATTTTAAATGTCTACTCTAATTTATGCTTCAATGACAATGTCTCCAAACAAATTGCATTCTTGTGATTTTCAACTGTTGAACAAGATCAGGCTCCCAGGACAAGCAGAATGTATATTACCATGGACCTCTGGATTTCTGCATAGACTATACCGTATGGCTAGAAGAAACAAAACAACTCACTTAAGAAGGCTAACCCTAATGTCACTATGGCACAAGATGCAAAAATGGCCTTGGCAAAAAAGGGTTGAAAGTTTACATTGTGGTAGTCATGGATGCTATACAGAGAATTGATCTATTAGTAAGTTTTAATCTCAGTGACTGGAAAAAAAAATCTGCATGAACTGCAGTTGTTTCAACTGAAATGAACAGTAATACATCAGAAAATCTCTCTATGTGCTATAAATGTTGTTGATATTAAAATTTAATAATTATATTTAACTACCTTTCAGAGAAAAGAACTGCAAGTATTACTAGGTTCTAGATTATGGATATGTGTATTTCCTACAAGGTTATTTCTGAGCTGCTCATAGTGGAAGTCATATCACTCACCTTCTGGAGCAGTCAGGAGCATAATAGGCTCTCCCTTAATCCATTTTCTGCTATGACCATAGAATTCATTAAGATGGGTTTTCTGGGAGCTGTACAACTGAAATGCGGCAATCTGGGTCACAGTTGAAAGTACAATCGGGGGGCTGAATTAACACTAAGCTGATTTGAATACTAAAGACTGGCAATTGTCTCAGAAACATCTATTGAATTGTAGCTTGAAAAGTAATCCTTCTAGAACAGAAGATTTTCATGTATAACATCTCTTCCCATTATGTATTTCTAAGTCATCTTGTATGCAAAAATAGATTGAACCATTTCTTCCACCCTCCCAACACTCCCATGAACATTATTTGTCTCTATATCACAGAGGTGATTAAATCAGACAGTGCTTAAGGTAGACCAATTTCCATCCTTCCACGCTTCTACACAACTTTGGAAAACAATATTTAAAGAGATTGAGTACTGTAGTAATGATGCAATTCAGGCTTGCCTTAAGATTTATACACTAATAGTCCCTTTTGAATATTTGTGAAATAGTTCAGAGAGGATTTGATCAAAAATTTTAATTATTCTTCTTTTTATTTATGTTTTTGCTAATACATGGAAAATAGGTTACAATAAAACAGTATCAAAGGAAACATAGTTGTTTTAAATCTATGATCCCTCCCTATACTTTTTTTATTCACTGTATTACTTTAAATAAAGTGTCATATCTTACTTAGTGTGAAGTACTCAAATCCTAATGAAATAACAGGCGTCTATTATTTCCATAAAACAAAGGCTGTTCTAGGACAAATTTAAATTTAATATTTTGGGAAATATAATGTAAAATCAAAATTACAATATTTTGCTTTACTGTTATACGTCAGAAATAAGAATATTATATATTTCAAGTAACTCAAAATAATAGTCAGGGTTGGGAACATAGCTTGGCATTCTAAGTGCTTGTCTGGCAAATGAAAAAACCTGAGTTTGATTCCCAGTACCACACGCCATACTGACCCTGTGCCCTGCTGGACACCAAAACAGGGCATAGTGGTGCATGCCTGTAATCCCAGTGCTGGGGAGTCTGAGATAGGAGAATCACAAGTCTAAGCTGCTTAGTGAAACCCTGTACCAAATACATAAATAAAAGATTAAAATAATAATAATAATAGCATTCAGACATTTCACATTCTCATTCTTCCTATTATTAGGCTCCTGTTACTAATAGATAGTGATAAGTCATGTGGCAGTTTTAGTATGAAAATATCTCTGCAAAAAAGTATTGATGCACAGTATTTTAAAACCATTTATTATAGTTGTACCAAAAATATAGTTCAACAAAGTAATATGAACACTGTGCCTTGGAGCTAATGTAACTGAATAATTATAGGTGATGGAAGGGAAGAACAATTAGAAATAAAGCAAAAATACAAAGCAAATATTCAGTTATCAAAGATATCTGTAGTTCAGTCTTCCCACTTCAATACTTCAGAGAATTTAGGCTAATCATCTTAAATTAAGCAGATTTTATACAGATATTTTGTACCACTTTGTTAAAAAATGTTTAGGGCAAAATACTAAATCAACTTCAGAATCAAAGTAATTTTGAAACTATAGAACTCAAAATATTAGTTTCTTTTAAAAACAGAAAAAAATGAGTTATAATGAGTTCGGCTTCTTGATTATATGTCATGACAAAGTATTTGTGTAGAAAAAATGGGGGAAAAATTAAAATATGCTTGCCCTTGTTTAAATTTGATTTTTACGAAATTCTTATTTACATCAGAATACTGAGGTTATGTAGTCATAACTTTTAGTTAAAGCTGCTACAGACAAATCTTCTATGAGCTATTTATATATTTTTTCTGTTGTACATGCTTTAGCAGTATCTCATAAATAAATAATAAGCTAATAAACAAATATAAGTTTACTACAAGCTTTATTATTTTATTATCACTAATACTGTAAAGTAAAATTCAGATAGTAAAACTAAAATATTATCTTTTTGCTTTCTGTAAGGCTCAAATCAATAATTTATCAGTATAATCATATATGCACTTTAACTAGTTTAAGTCAGAAAGATAATTTTGTTTCCACTGTTATTGAAAAAAATCAATATAAGTAGTTTTTAAGTGTGTCCATAAATAATTACCTAGCTGCAAGAAATTATGGATAGTCAATTATGCTAGTTACCTTGCTACTTTTAGTTTAGTTTTTTGTTTCTGCACTGCCTAACTTTTCTCATAATCTTCTACATTACAAGGATAAAAAAAAATATTTGTCAAGACTAGGAAATTTGAAATTAAGTTCTCAGGCTGTTGCTTAGAACCAAATGGAGCATGTCCACATTCTGTAGTCTTTTACTTACAAAATAATCTTTAATTTATGCCCAAGTCAATACTCAGGATGACAAATACATTGGCGATAGAAAGAGGAAGTTTGAGGGTGGAGCTTCAGTTCGTTTTGCTAGAACCATTTCCTCCCACCTTCCTTTCAGTTCCCTTCTCAGAGGTGCATCTGCACCACCTCTACCGCTAGAAGTGTTTTACACAGTAGCTAAGGCCAAGCATGGGGATAGTGGTTTTTCATTCTCTTTCCTCCTGGCCCTCCTTATTTTCTTTTCACCACCTGTACCAATAAATGAATGAATATAAATATAAATATAAATTTTATGCATTACATTTGAATGAGGAAAAAGGGTATTTATTGAAACTCATCAAAAACGAAATCAGGTAATACTGTAAAGCAATTTCGGTGTCTCATAATCTGGGCAGAAAAGATGCATTCCTGTTCAGAATTCTGGTGAGTTGCAGTGTCCTGAAAAACTATTGCAGAAGCACTGAGCTGAAAAGTTAAAGTCACATATTTCACAATGTTATGGTTTGCGTCTAGCTTGCTCCCCACCAAAGTCTCATGCAGTCGGGGAGGGTGGTGACTTGAGAGTAACTCATGATCCACTGGGATTTTGTGTTTTAGTACTGCTGGGATTATGGATGTGTGTACCTTCCCCAGCCTGGGGCAACGGCCTGAATGTACTATAAGAGAGTCAGACAAACAGACTCTCCTGCTGTTGCCCTCTGTTGCCCTGGTTGGTCAGTTGCCTCTGTCTACTACCTCTGTTGCAATTGTTGTTCTGCCACCACTGCTGCTCTTTGTCATGTGCCCGTGTGTCTTGGAGCCAGCCGCATGTGGACTGAAACCTCCAGTAACTACGAGCAAGATCAATCTTTCCTTCCTTCATTTTGGGTGTTGGATATTTGTTCCAGAAATGAGAGAAGAGTAACTGAGACAGAATTTGGTACTGGAGAAATAGGGTCATTGCTGTGACTAACTTGACTATGTGGATTACAAGTTTTTGGGAATGGCTTATAGAAAGAGATAGGAAAGTTTTAGAGAGGTCATCTACTTGTGAAGAACTGAAAAAGCTTTGGCTGTTCTATAGGGGAGATTCTGATCAGAGCTCAGACCAGAAGATTCTCTGGAAGCCTGCCTATAAAATCCAGGCTGATAAGGTTCTGCTGGCAATAAAGACTGCACTGGTTATTGGACTCCAGATGATTTGTGCTATGGATTGGCTGAAATTTTATCTGAATTTTGCTAGTGCCCAGAGACTTTGCCTAAGACTGAGATTAAGCATGGCAGACTGATTTAATCTTTCAAAAGATATTTCAAAGCAGCCAACTATTGGGGTGGTGGCATGGTTGTTACTGGGGGCTTTTAGCCAGATTTATGTTGAAAATCAAGAGCAAAGAGCCAAGCAGGATGATTTAAAATGTCAGTGTGGCCAGAAAAGAAGCTCCAATAAAACTGGGAACTACAAAGGTAGAGTTGAAAGGATCTCCATTGCTGGGAAAGAACCAGAGAATAAAAATGATGGCCTGAGGGCATCATAGGAGGCGGCAGGTCTCCACCCTTTGTAGCCTAAAAATTGCAAAGGAGACTTTGCCTTGAGAAGAAAGCCACAGAGCCCCAAGTACCAGATTGGCAGCAGCAACAATACCAGGTTCCAAAATGACACCAGCATGGAGAATTTGTTTCTCAGAATCAGGGTCAGAGTGTTCATCGATCCAGGCACTTAAGCACTACAACCAAAAGAGAAGGAAGCCTGGCTACTGCTCCAACTGGCAGCAGATGCTGGCATTATCCATGTGGTGTTGGTTTTAGGTACATTTGGAATGCAAGAATTGTGAGGTTAAGAAGGCTTCCACCTTGATTTCAGAAGAAGGCCTGGGAGGCCAGGCAGTGTGCCCCTGGGAAGGCAGTGTGTGAAGCAGAGAGTGGAGAACCCAGTTCAGTGGAAACTGCAGAAATTTGGAAAAGCCAGAAGTGTAGATCATCTAAGGGAAACTGCAAAGAGGGAGCAAAGCCAACCTAAAAGAGAAACTATGGGAGCTACCGCCAAGAGTGCCATAGGAGTAGAGTCATGTAAGGCCTTTGGAGCTCACAATTCAGCATAGACTGCCTCACATGTTCCAGAGGAACTATAGGATTTAATGTTTGCCCTGCTGGATTTTGGACTTGTGTTGGTCCCAGTGTTTTGTATTCCCCTGTTGTTTACAACTTTTGGAATGGTAATGTTTATCTTGTGCCTTCAAATGCTGGAAGTGCTTAACTTTTGGACATGGGCTCATTGTGAAGAGTTTTTCTCGAATCTTGGAAGAGACTTGGGAGTTGGACTTTTCAGCAATGCCGAAACTGTAGGGACTTTGGCAACTTTTTCAGATGGACTAAAATGTCTTTTGCACAAAAGGATGTACACGAGCGTTTAGGGGTCCAGGGGCAGAATGTTATGGTTTGTGTCTAAGTGTACCCCCAAAACCTCATGCAGTCATTTGGCAGGGACTTCTAGAGTCTGAGACTAATTCATGATCCACTGGGATTATGTGTCTTAGTACTGCTGGGATTATGGGTGTGTGTACCTTCTCCAGTATTACAAGAGAGACAGACAAACAGACTCTCTCTCCATTGCCCTCTGTTGCCCTGGTTGGTCGGTTGCCTCTGTCTGTTACTTCTGTTGCAACTTTTGTTTTTCTGCTGCCATGAGCTGCTGCTCTCTGTCATGCACCAGTGTGCCTTGGAGCCAGCCACATATGGACTGAAACCTCCAGTAACTGTGAACAAAACAAACCTTTCCTTCCTTCATTTTGGTTGTTGGATATTTGTTCCAGCAATGAGAGAAGAGTACGTGAGACACACGATATTACTCCACTGTTTCCTGTTCACTGATTAGGATTTACATACAGCAAAACACAGACAGATATAGAAATATTAATATAATTTTATAAGACTTCTAATATTTACTACATAGAAATGTAAGGAAACTCACATGTCATCTGATAGCTATGCTCTCCAATATATTCACAACCTCTTTACCTCAGATATGGCATTCATTACATCAAAATGATATCAGTTGGTTGAGTCTGTTTGCTATTCCTTAAGTCACGTGAGGCAGGAACACATTCTCTATGAGAATGTTGATCTAGGGATGATGTAGTGTCTGGCGCCTTCAGACTTGGTGTCATCAACTCATCCATGTAAGGAATCATAAAGAAACCCAGGAAAGTCAGATTTGTCAGTAACCTCTGGGAAATCTTTTGCACTCCATCAGGCTTGAATGTCCTGTGAAAGTTTATTACAAGGAATTTCTCTAGGCCATATTTAAATGTTTAATATTTGCTTAATCACTATTTTACAGTTTATTTTAATCATTCCCTCAATCCAAAGTACGCTTCTTTTCAGTGATACCCTTTTCTCCAGTTACTGCGTCTCTTCAAAATAGATTTTTCTTCTTTATTTTTGCCTAAATGTCTTGCTGAAGGGCCCCTCAGCAAGGTTCTTGTTTTTGTCTGAAAAAAATATGCACTAGATGTATATCTTACAATGCAACTTAAATTGATTTTAAAACCAAGTCTTTAAAATATCTAAGTAGTTAAAGCAATTAAGCTATGTTATTTGACACCTATGCCCAGCATATTGACTTGGAGATGAAAAAATAAAATTTACCTGTTTGAGCTTTTGCTTTGTCAAAAAATATAAACCATCTGATATTCATTTTAAGAGTGTATAAATCATGGCAGTGTATATAAAGCAAATGATGTTTTTAATTTAAGACTCCCAGAGTCAAGAAAGATAAGCCGATCTTTAAAGATCCAAGTGAATGAGGGAAACAGATGTCAGAGACCTTTTCTTTCATAGTTTCTTCTGGCTAAGAATGTTAATTTCTCCACTGGTCTTAAAGCCCTAAGAGAGCAAAAAGTTGCATGCCATAGCTTGTAATATCAAAGGTTCCTACCACTTGGAATTGAAGCACAGAGAAACAGAGATGAAATGAGAAAAGTACTTGTTGAATGAGTGATCTGAAATATTATGTTTCACAGCCTCATTTAAAATACTGAAGAATATAGAATTGCTTCATGTCAGTCTCCCTTGATAACTATTCAGTCCTGTGATATATATATATATATATATATATATATATATATATATATTACTTTCCTGTGCTGTGTCATATATGCACTAGTATGTCTTCAACTTGAGATGTCAATAACAGTGTGCATTTTTTAAAAAAGGCACTGATGGGCTAGGGAGCCAGCTCAATAGAATAAGTGCTTACCTAACAAGCACAAGGTTCTGAGTTCAATCTCCGGTACCGTAAATAAATAAATAAATAAATAAACAAACAAATAAATATAAACTTTTTAATCCCTGACTTATAAGTAAGTCTGGGTCCTAATACTTATTTTTCCACAGTATTACCCATAGTCTTCAGGCAAAACACCTAACATCTCTCTTTAATTCCTTTATCTCCTAAACTGGAATAATAATGCCCTTGCTGACTAACTCTCAGTTGTTGTGACAGTCAAGTATTTAAGTGTCTTGAGAAAACAAAATATATGCACCAACTTTATTTTTGCCATGGGAACATCCAACCAGCTGTGTGGTTTTGTACTCAGAGGATAGAAGACTACGTTGATTAGAGATTCTTAGATCCCTAGTTCCCTTCAATAGTTTAGATCATTAAAATGGGTGCAATGTTGAAATAATGTACTTTGGAAATTCTAGCACACTAATCATCAAAGAAGACAGTTTACTAAACTACTTATTTTGGAATGCAGGTTCACAGACAGTTGGATAGAATGTACAGAGAAGTCCTATATGTAGATCTCTTAGTTTCTCCAAGTGATTATGTTTTTCTAACTATAATGCACTATCTAAAGTAGACCACTGACATACATACAATGCATATGCACAGCTTATTACACACATGTGTATTTGTGTCTACATTACAGTCAAACTAATGATCCTATCACTATTAATATGCCTCTCATACTTTTACTTGTTAGTCATAGGGTTGTTCCTACCACCATCTTGTCATAGCCAGAAATCATTAAATTGTCAAGGAATATGGGTAGAAATTAATATAGAATGCAAAGAGACCAAAAGCTTAACAGAAAGAAACCAAATAGCTCAACTGATATATGGTCAAATAAACTGAAAAGATGATTCTCAAAACAAGCACAAAGGTCCAATAAGTACATGAAAAACATTCAACATTTTTAACCACCAGGGAAATGCAATCAAAACCACACTGATAGTGTATTGCACTCCAGTCAAATGGCTATCATGGGGAATACAAGAACACAATACATGCTGGTAATAATGTAGGGTAAAAAGGAACCCTCCCACATCACTAGGTAGAACGTATATTAGTAGAACTACAACAGAATTGATTATGAAGCTCCTCAAAAACCTAAATTTGAATCATCATATGACGCAACCATAACTCTTCTCGGTATATATTCAAAGAGGTTAAAGTCAACATATCATAGTTGAATACCCACATTTACTGCAGCACATTTTGCAAAATTCAAGATATGTGTTATGGCTTATTCTAAATGTCCTCCCAAAGTCTCATACTTTCATAAGTTTTCGGTTGCTGCATTTGTGTGTGTGTGTGTGTGTGTGTGTGTGTGTGTGTGTGTGTTCTAGGAGGAGGCCGACTATAGAGTGTATGATTGATTCATAGCACATTCTTGACATTAATGATGCTGAGATAAAGGGTAGACGATCGCTGATCAATCCAGTGATTGTTGTGCATTTCTTTGATCAAACTCTCATAGAGCTCACGTATAATATGTACTTAGTACAAAGTTTTACCTTGAAAAAGTGGGAAAAATTAAACTTGATATTTCTAGACAAATATGACTATTGATTTCTGTACATTGTGAAACCAACAAGGTAAAAGGGGTGAATTTTTCCAAAGTATACAGCACAAAGTTTTATTTATTAAGTATTTATAAATAAAATGAAATATAACATTATATATATATATATATGTTCTGCAGTCATCTGAACAAAATTATAGAGCCATCTCACACACTCTATAAAAAAATTCATTAAGAAAACCCATAAAATAAATAAGTCCTGTTATTGTTGTGGTACCTAGCATTTTTTAATTACTTTTCAATCACCATCTAGAAAGAAAACATTCTACAATAATGTCATTTAAAACAGCTCTGATAAAGCAATCACCATGGCATATCTCATTTTAATATTATAAATAATATAATAGCAGAGTCAGTAAAAATGTACACATATATACACATATACACACACACACCTACTTTAAAATCAGTCTACTATAGTCTGTTCTAAGTGTATTTTAAATAGTGAAAATTTGAGTTTGGTTCATTAAACTTTACTCATGTATTTAAAATTCTTTTGGAGTTACTAGATTCTTTCAAAGCTTTATAACCATCTTAAAGCCCATTTAGTATAAGGACATTATTTTTCCTAGTTGTGCTATTATGGAAAACAGGCATTCTTCCATAAGCAAAACCCAGATGTTTCCACCCAGTTTTGTAGCATGAAGGATTTATGCAAGCAAGTGACAGATAAGTATGACCTCTGACCCTCAAAGAATGTGATAACTTTGGAGAGACAGAATACATTAAATATGTCGTAGAACAAAATAGGTAAGGAGCTCCAAACACTCACATATGAATTCACTTATGGAAAGAATTCTTTTGATGAATCAGAGCAATCACTCTGAGACAGACATATTTCAAGTGAAAAATAGAGCCTGCCCATAAATTCTACAGACTGTTCATCTTAACACTTTCCTGAGGTTTGGACCAATAGCAAATGTCTATCTTTATGATGACCATAGTTATATTTTTCTATAAGAAATCTAATAATGAAATGCATTAGAAGTTCGTCAGACTCACTTGTATCACATGTTCTTTAAACTTCTGCCACACTTTTGTGCTTGCCAAAATCTGACTCTAGTAAAAAACACACAAAACTGACAAATATTGCTCAAAGTAATTCTATGCCACCATTCTATGCTACCCCAAGTTTGAATGCTGATAACTGAATAAATTCTCCCAAGCTCTCTATACTAACGTCCCTCAGTGTCACTAATTCACTTTGCAACAGAAGAATCTCTCTGAATTGAAGGCATTTTTTTCATGGAAAATAAATTCTCTCTACTAACTTATTTATAAACTGTGACTGTTCATTATATTGGAAATTGATAGAAAACTTCAATGATTTTGGTGAAGATCTATTTTTAATAACAGAAGCACAATATTATTTAATGTTTTTACTTTATTCTATTTCTTCCTTGACAATTTTTCTAATAATTTTGAAGGATTTTTAATGAAATTCAAGTGTAGAAAGCACTGAAAGAGCTGCTACCATATTTGCAAATCCACAAATTGTAATTAAAAATCAAATTATTAAATTAAGTGCTATTAGCATGGTATCTATGTTTTGTATTAAATCATCATGTAATTTTTAGGCTTAAATTATGAAGTCAATATTTTTTCACATAGATGGAAAGGTTTTGCTGCCTTTTAATTCAATGTCAAATAGACACATGCCATAAATAATAGTACACCATTTAAAAAAATGTTTGTTGCATAGTAAGAGGGAAATTAACATGTTAACAAAATTTTGAGAAACTAAAATGTGGTCTTGCCAAGGATTTTTATGGCAATGAATGATGCAATAGTCACAAAAGAATAAAAAATACCATGAATAAAAGTTAAGTTTTTTCTGCATTTCATCAAGTTTTAAATAGCGTCTTCTACAAGCATAAATCATTGCCTGACTAGCTTTTTCTTTTTTTCTTTCTTTTCTTTTTTTTTTTTTTTTTTTTTTTTTTTTTTTTTTTTTTTTTTTTTTTTTTTTTTTTTTTTTTTTTTTTTTTGTATTTAGTACAGGGTGTCACAACACAGATAACACAGATTGCACTGGTAGTAATCCTTCTGTTTTCAGCCTCCCAAATGCTGGGATTGCAGAACACACTGCCTCTGTCACAGTGCACCCTGAGAGCGAGGCTGAGAAGCTAGGGATTGAACCCTGGCCCTTGCATCTGCCTAAGCAGGCTCTTTACTCCACTGAGCTATCTGGCCAGCCTGAGCCTGACTGTCTTTTACATATATCTAGTTTCTGAAGGTCAGTTTGCCTAGTAATTTATGTTTCGTAAGAGAAATATAGATTAAACAAGGATATGAACAAGGAAAGGGATACAGAAACAACCCTCCATCTAACACTTACTAAATGATAACCATGGTCATACAAGAACAGGAGACCAGGGTAGCAATGTGTAACACTAAAAACATACTTGGAATGCCTGTTATTCTAGTCTGTTATATATGTACAGCTTCTAATGTCATATCAGTTATTGCTATACTCTCCCTCAAGTAAATATTTGTTTTTTTTTAAGTGGGAGGGTAACAAAATAAAATAAGAGACAAGGAAAAATGCCATAGGATTAACCTGCTACAATTTTGTGTACGATTAAATTTCTAAATGTATATGTAAAAACGTGTAACTCTTTTTTGTTTTGTTTTGTTTTGTATTTGTGACATTCTATAAGGATTTATTAGAATATTGATGATAGATGGAAAATATTGGTTCCATGTAAATCTAAGGCATTTGATATTCAGAAAGACAGTGATGAGAGTATCACTAAGCTTCTCTTCTGGAGGGCTATCAACTTAAGTAGGCCGGCCAAAAAATTAGAGAGAAAGAAGGGCTACAAGAGTGGCCAATATTTTGGTCCCAGCCCTGGAAGATCAGTGAGGACTCAGGATACAAGAGAACCCATACTGTAATAACCTATAACTCAGTGGTGTCCCAAATTTTCTGTTGAAAGAGATTGTGGGGCCACAGAGGAAAGGGATCGATGATACACAATGTGTCTATAGAGAGTTATCTAGAGAGAAAACATTCTGTCAGGCTTTCACAGAAAGCAAACTGGTCAAGCAATATCCGTGACTCATGCAGATGGCTGACACTCATAAAAGTTCTACAAAATATTGTACACGGTTTCAAGGTAAATCCTGAGGGGATTTGACTGATCTTGTCAGATACAAAAGTTACATGTTTCATTATATAGGTCTTGCTTTAACTTGGCCTTAACCAACCAGCCAAAAGGTTTAACCATGAGACATAAAAAATAAAGCCAGATTAGTATGAGTTGTAAAAGTCTCAAGCCAATAGCTTCTGACATTGCCAGTAGTGCTGATAACCCACTACTATTATGGAATATTGGGCTATGTATACAACTACTTTCTCTTGTTTCAATTAGAAGAAATATTTGTATCAATAGACTTTAAAAAACTTGTGTCTACATCTTATACTCTGAACAACTACTATGAAGACAACAATAAATTGTGGCTGTCCTATTGACAGGTTCTGAAACTGTCTTATTGCTATTTCTTTCTTGTTGAATTAATAAAATTACAAAATAAATAAAAAGTAAAATGAGGAAAGAGACAGAGAGAGAGAGAGAGAGAGTCCAGCCTAGGCTACCAAGTGAGCTCAAGGCCTCAAATGCATGATAAGAACCTGTCTCAAAAAGAAAAGAAATGTTTTCATATATCTATACATCTCTTGTTAAACAGTAGTATAAATATTTGCTGCTAAAATATTCTCCACGTTTTGTTAAACAAAAGGTGACACCCAATTTTGTAAATACTAATGAAATTACTACATGCCCCATAGAGTGTACATTATGTATACCCAGACTTATCTTTCACAGTTATTTTATATTCTATTTAACAGAGAAATTGTCATTATGTTCATGAGGGGCAAAAGAAATGTTATCTTTCCTGGAAAATTTAAATTTGGGTTTTCTTTCACATCCATGTTTTTAAAAATAACTGCTTTTCACTGAAAATATTAACTTTGAAATTTGAGTTTGCAAATGTGGTAGTGATACATCCTGTCATCTTGAGGAAGCTTGGCTGGATGGGCTGGGCTGGTTCCTGGCTATGGGGGAGGGCTCCATCCTGCAGGATGCGGAGGGCCTGCCGTGGGATGTGATTGGTTCCACTGCAGGGGCACATGAGCCCAACCCAGCCCAGCCCAGCCCAGCACAGAGCAGCCCAGCCCAGCCCTGGCTCCTTCCTGCCTGGCCCAGCCCTGCCCCACTTCTTTGAAGAAGTACTAGTTTTTGGAGGAGCTTGATCTGCCTTGGAGCCAATGGAGTATGAACTGAAACCTTCACAAACTGTGAACTAAATAAATCTTTCCTTCTTTCATTTTGAGTGTATGGTATTTGTCCCAGCAACGAGTAAAAAATAACTAAGACAGCAAATAAATTTGACGTTAATGCTATCATTACTCACACTGTGACTTGCTATTGATTAACATGATTAAGTACTTGAGCAATCAAAAAGAAAAGTCAATAGTATATATGGAAAAAGAGCAATACTCAATGACTAGAGTAACTATTTAACTTGTTACACAAACAGTAAGAGGGGCCATGCTATTGCTTATGAGAGGGGGAAAATTGGAGCTATCCTAGATGTTAGGATATTTGATAAGCCTATAGACTGGAAAAAATGAGCATTATCAGGATGTCTTGCTCATTTCTGGGCAATTTGGCCCTAGTTTAAAGAACAGATATGCCCATTCATACAGTGAGTAATTATTGCTAGTAAAATTAAAATAATACTTGCTTTACGATACTAAAGTGGCCCTGGATTTACAGGGCACAAATGACATTGCTACATGGCAAAAGTCACTCCTCCCTTTCTCTGTAATACAAGTTATACTTGAGAAATGTCTCACTCCTATTTTCCAGATAGAATAGTAGTCCTCACTCATCTGCAAGTGACTATAGTGATGGTCATGGACTCTCCTATACATTAAAGGTGAATGAAAACAAGTGTGCAATTTTTGATTGACTTACCACAAAGTGTCTTTTTCAGTAAGTGGAAATGTAATGAGTACAACAGTTTTGCAAACTGTTCCTAAAGATAATCAATATCAAGTTGGACTGAATTTCTGAGTTACTACCTGGGACCAGCAATCAGCCATCTGGAAAGTACACTCCAGTCCTACTACATGACACAGAAAGAAACATCAAGGTTCCTGAACCATAGTATTGGTTCTGACTCTTTGTCAGTACTACCTTTAACTCTAACTTAGGTGTGATGAGAACTCACACTGATTACTCCTCTTTGATTAGGACCAACTCAACCAAGGCCAAATAGATGGAACATAAGAAAGTTTCTCTTGTGAGAGGGGGGAGATAGCTCTGTGACACACACCCACAGCCACCTGACACATGCAGACGTCCCTAGAAGTGTCTTCTACTTTTTTGCAAAGGTCATGAGTTCGAATCCTAGTCCCACCAAAAAGAAAGAAAGAAAGGAAAGAAGGAAGAAAGAAAGAAAGAAAGAAAGAAAGAAAGAAAGAAAGGAAGGAAGGAAGGAAGGAAGGAAGAAAGTGTCTCTTTAACTAATAAACATATACCCAATTTATTTGACAGTCAGAGGATTCTGACCAAAAATGACATTGTACCTCTGTCAGTGATTATGCCCATCTAATATTGGAGCCTACCAGTAACTTAAGGTCTTCTCCAATCCTTTCAGCTGTCACCTGACTCAGAAGGTGGTGTGAAAACAGGAACCACAGGGTCCCTCAGTGTCTCCTTAGCACAGCCGTGCACTACATAGCGATGTGTGGTACAGGGCCTACAAGAGAAGCATCAGGGACTGGGCTAGTGCCTGTATTCAGATCAGGAAGAGGAGAATCCACACACAGAGACCATGTTTCTGACCTCAGAAGACAAATGCCTTAGTTTTCTAGTCCTCAAAAACTTCATTCTTTATTCCCTCTGTGCTCCAACACTCATTCAGTGCAAAGATCTCGGCAGATCTAGGCCTCAACACTTAAATGTGTTTATAAGTCACCTAACCCCAGGACCAGGGGAGTGAAATGCCTGTAAAGTACCACAGATGAGGACAAGATGCAGTTTCTGACATCTAGAGTGATTAAAGCTCAGAGAGCAGCTCTTTTCTCAAGATGGTTCCTGAATACAGCATACTGAGCATTTACAGGAAGCTGTTTTAAGATTCTGGTGTAGAGCAAAGCGTGACACTAGGATAGGGTATCATCAGTCTGATTAGATTGATACCTGCCTGGGAAAAAAGTAGAACACACCTCTAGGGATGTCTGCATGTGTCAGGTGGCTGTGGGTGTGTGTCTGGTTCCTCTCCCACACTGCTTCCTGGAAGCCATGACCTAAGCAGCTCTGGTCTGCCATGCGCTTCTTTGTGATGTTTCTGACTCAGACGTATCTGGCAATGGACTTAAGTCCCGTAAAATGTGAACCAATTTTAACGTCCTTTTTAAAACTATAAACATAATATGTTTTGTTTCAAAAACAGGAAGGCTGAGAGATATGGATAATTGGTCCTGGAAAAGTGATGGTATTAGGGGCTGGGGAGATAGCTCTGAGGCACAAGTGCCTGCCTGGAAAGTGCAGGGTCTTGAGTTCGAATCCAGGTCCTGCAAATAAGAGAAAGGAAGAAAGAAAGAAGGAAAGAAAGAAAGAAGAAAGGAAGAAAGAAGGAAAGAAAGAAAGAAAGAAAGAAAGAAAGAAAGAAAGAAAGGGTTGTTACTGTGACAATACTTGCCCATATTATTTAGAAGCCCGTAGAACTGATATGAAGGAGAAGATTGGAAAGGTATGAAAATGAGGGCAAGAGAAGGCAAGGAATGATGTAAACATAGAAAAGTGAATGATTTTGGTGGAAAGCTCAGCTCAAAACACCAGAATGCTGGCAAGAACGTAGACAGTGAAAGTCAGATTCAGAGACCTAAGTTGGAAACAGGGATTCAACTAGTACTTGGATGAGAGCCCATTTTATTACACTATGGCATAAAATTTTTCTAAATTTTACCCTTGTCCTATGACCCCGCCTGTGACTGAGATTAATGACAGTGATATAATTAATGTATCATAGAAAAGATCAAGACAGGGACTAGGGAGATAGCTCAGTATCTAGCAAGTTCAAGGGCCTGAGTTCTATCCTGGTTCTAAAAAAAAGCCGTCTTGTTCTAAAGTCGTGGGTGTTTAGTATGCTGCAGTAGGAAAGCTGACTAATACTCAAAACTATCAGAGAGATTTCAGAGTGCTTAAAATTGCAAGTGGGCTGGAAACTGATGGATCTGTGCCTGTATGAAAGTCAGCTGGGTCACCATGACAGGTGTTCAGCATGGCTCAGGGATCCAAGACCACGAGGAGCCACTCCTAGACTAACTTCCATCTTTCTTCCCCTGGTTATCCCGAACTTCCTCTTTTGATTTCCCTGCAGTGCAACAAGCTTTCACCAATCAGCACCTGTCAGGCCACCTTAGCACCTTACTGCCCACACAAGCTCCACTTCCAAACCAACTCTCTGCCTCCTCCCTGAGGGTCTCTGCTTCTCTTTGGCAGCCTTTCACCCCAAGCAATAAAGGATTTCTTTACTTCTCTTTCATACCAGAGGAAGGAACCTTAGAGAAATTTCTGAGGATCAGACTTTTTCGGGTAGGTAGAATCTCAAGCACCACGTTCCTATCATTTACTCGACATCTTTTTCTCATTTGTTCTATAAATGGGAGACTCTGCTCTTAGCCATGGATCTAAGTTAGAAAATTCTGGGTATTTTGTTTCTGTCTCTATTGCAGTTCAGGTTGCTGAATCTTAAAAGACTTCAGCTTCTTTCTTGCTGAATCTCAGTGTTTTTCCACGTTCATTGATTTCAAAATGCAGCTAAGCACCTGTGAATTTGACATTTCTTTGTGGAACGTAAGACAAGCCCTGGGTGCCTCTATCTTGGTATCCTGAATAGTGAAGTATCTGTTAATAAGTGTTCTTTTGAAGATAAACAGGTCAGGACTATCTGAAGAGTGAGGTAACTCTAGTAAATGATTTTTTCCCATTGATTGTAAAAGTGATCTCAAGTCCACAAAATATAAAAGCCTGAAGCATACATTGGGACTGGTGTTCTTGAGTATACAAAAAGAAACAAAAGAGGCTTTTTCATTCTTAAAACTGATGTTAATCTCAATATATTGTTGCACTGCAAAATATGTTGTTAGACTACAACTCATTACAGAAATTATAAAGAAATAAAACATCTGTACCTACAGATTTAGTCAGAAAAATAATATTGGAACTAATTTCCTATAAAATGACTTTTTAGGCATAAAACCAAGATTACAGTACTCAGAAAACTACTAAAGCAGTCCTTAGTTTCAGAGCTAGGTGATGTAGTTCAACAGCACATCATAGCTGGAGAACGTAGCTCAGTGTGCTCTTCTCATTGGTCAGGCCCTGGATAACATTCCCAGTAGGGCAAATATATTCTTTTCTTTTGTTTAAAATTTTAGATATGTTTATAAGGAATTCTAATGTTTCCATCAGGGTACCATATTTTTAGTACATTTACCAAATGGTAAAGAAAGTATAGGACTCTGACAAGTGTGAAAGTATAGTACTGCAATGAAGAACACTTGCTTTTTCTATATACATAACACATACCCACTGACACAGACACACACATTGCATGTGCCCCAGATCTGAGAAACTCTGAACCGAATAAACTAGGCTTTCTTTAAATCACAACTAAACCAGTTCCCAAATAATAGACTGCATTGGGAGAGCTGGCAACTAAAGAGGAAACAGGAACAGAAGAGGTGCCTCTGGAGGATCACTTCAAGCAACCATAAATCAAAACAGCTCCGACTGCAGAAATGCCTTTCAAGCGACGCCAGTGGGGAGAGCCAAGAGCAGACCTACCAAAAAGGATCCTTGTATATTTCTTAATCCTCTCTTTCAAGAAAAACTAATGACTAATGCCATTTTGTTTTAAATAATAGTAACTTTAAAGTGACTTATAACATTTTATTCATGGTGTAATTTTACTACATCACAAAACAAAGTGCTATATTTGGAAGAAGTCTTTTTCTCAGCTGGGCTAGCGGTAGATGTGAAAACGTTCATAGATTGCTCATGTCGCCCCAACACCGGCCCAGAGGTCAGAAAATCAGGCTCATTCATTTAATCTTGAACCAGTTGAAGTTACAAGAAAAGCTTTCTTTAATGTATCTGCTGTCTTTGCAAAGCTTTTCAACCAATGCCAATTCCAAGAATAAAGAAAACTTCAACACATATCTTAGTCTTGCCAAAGATGCTTGTGGGATGCTAGTTTGATCATTTCTCTGCCTTTTAAGTGGAATCCAAAAGATTTTTTTTGTTGTTGTTGTAACAAAGAATCTTGTTTTGAAGCTTTTATCCCCAAATGCAAACACCAAAACAAGAATCCCAGACAACTCTTTCCTAATCTTCACACACACATTCAAATACACTAAAGGCATCTGCCTTCATGAAGGAAGAAAGAACCACTGCGAAATTCTTACAAAAGTAAGCTAAATGGCACAGTGAATTCTAAATCCTAATGGTTTGGTTGTAAGGACTTTCTAATAGAGGTGAGAAAATCGTTCAGTGGAAGATGTTGACTCCAGAGGAAGCACCAGGACAGATGTCAAGGTCTCCTGTGCTCAGAGACGAACAGTGTGTACTTACCGACCCTTCAGACAACACCCTTCGGTGAAATAATTAGACACATAAGTGTAAATACTGCATAATTTCTTTTATACGAGGACCCCCAAAGTATAAATTATTTAAACAGTAAAATATAAATTAGATAATAAGTACCCTAATGAGGTAAATTTTTGTGTAAATGGGAGAGAACCGAGAAGTGGAGAGAGGGGAGAGGGAGAAAAGGGAAAGTAAAAAGAATTAGGCTGTGTCACATATGTGTACCAACTCCCCATGCTGAGCATAACCATGATGCAGCTCAAACATACACTAATAAAAATGTCCAGACTATAAATTTACTAATTATTTCAATAATATAAATAAAATTTAAAAATTCAAAATCAAAGGAAATGTAATAAAATGAGATTTTTAACTAAGTCCAGGTGTTTCTGTTGGCATTGGTTTTTACACACTTTTACATCACTCAATAAACACTGCATTCCAATTTGTATTTGAAATACAAATACTTGCAGTTTTCTAGAGTGTGGTTATGAAAGGACCTCACAGGCCAGTGGGTGAACGCTGGTTCCCTGGAGTGTGACACTGTGGGAAATGAAATAAAAGCTTCAAGTTTTAGGTTATCAAAAACAATTTTAGGACCCCAGCGTATTTTTGTTTTTCTCTTTTCCATTCAGTGATGGGCTGAGATGCCTGCTTTTCCATGTACTCTCTCTATAAAAGACTATGTCAGTATAACCACAATGCAACTGAACAAGTGATCAAGGGCTGAAGTATGACCTGGAATCAACTTTCCCTCTCTTTAAGGTTACTTACATCTAAAAATCTCATACAGTAATGGAAAGCTAATAAGTGACACATTGTCCATATAATTTATACTTCCATCAATTTTACAATTATTTTGAAATAATATTTCAATAGTTTATTTTTTTTTCTTGTTTCAGAACCTTTGTTTGTTTATTCACTCATTTTTATGGCTGGCTCAGCCTGCCCCAAGGGCAGGGCTGGAGCAACATGTGGTGCCCGGGATCGAACCGCGGTCCCTGAAGCCACCCAAGCTTTCCCAATCAGGTGCTTTAGACCACCGAGCCATCCCGCCAGGCCCCATGAAATAATATTTCAATAGATACATAGTATTGCATGTTACTGTTCAAGTTGATATGCTACATAATTTCCTACAATACAATAAATCATCTCTACTCATTTTTATTGTAGATAATGTAGTAAATACTTGAATCATGTTTATAATACATATGTCTGAAATGGATTTTTCACATCAAAATATTTACAACTCATAATTAATGTTCGTATGACTTTAGGATTTTCGAGGAACTTTTACCTATTGTGTTTCTCTAAAAATTAATAACAGAGCCCTCACAAAAGAATCTTTTCAATAAATATGAGTATGCTTAACCAATAAACTATTATCTTATAAATGACCAAATTCTTTCTTCAGCATAGGTTATTTTGTGAATTTTTTGGAAAGATTTAATTTTTTGAATTTTATGGAAATTATGCAATAACAAACAATGAATACAATAAGATTTTTGGAATTATGATTGCTATTAAAAATCACATTTTTTTACATTTTTCCTAAATTCTAAGTTTATTTTGCAATTTTATATTTATCTTGTAATCTGAATTATTTAATATAGCATGACAGCATTTATGTACTATCTACCATTTAAAAAGAGTATTTTTTCCTAATCTTGTTTTGTATACTTGGAAAAACATTTTATTTTTATCTGTAAGATGTAAAATGTCTCTGAATTATATTTTATTGGTATACCTCACAGAGAATGCCTTCAGAATGTAAAATAAGGAAAATAAAAGCCTCAAGCCAATGGAATAGCCAGTGGATTAAAGCGCCTGCTTAGACAGCCATAGGAGCGAAGGCTGGATCCCTGGGCTTGCCCCGATGAGACAGCGATTGAGACTGGGTGTAGTGGCGTGCAACTGTAATCCCAGCACTTGGGAGGCTGTAAACAGGAGGATCACTAGTTCAATCTAGTAGTGAGATACTGTAGGCCCTGTCCTAAAATACAAATAAATAAATTAATAAAATACTGCACACAGCAAAACAACTTAAAAGATAAACAAAAATATAATGTACCATTTACCAGAAATTGCTTACTAATATCTTTTTCATATCAAATGCAGAAACAAATTGAAATGAAAACCTAAAACCTACAGTGTTCCAAAGACAAAAGGAAAATATCGCAAGATACTAATAACTATAATAAATGCAAGGCAAGTAATAAAAATATTTCTTTTTCTACAGTATCCAACTTTGAGCAGAGGTAGGTGTCATTAGTCACCTGCATGCCACCCAGATGCCGCACTGAGAGAGCCCTCTAGCTCCACAGCTGCCTCCTGCTTCCCCAGGCCTCAGCGGTCCTACATGAGACCACAGTACCAGGGCAGCCAGAGCCCTGGGCAGGACACACAGGGTAAACACAGGGCACTGTACTTCTCACCTGTAATAACCACTACACATGAACGTTGTGAAAGGAAACTAGAAGCCAGAGAGGAAAAAGGAGAGAGAAATATGGCAAATAATAGGAAAGTGCTGAGGCAGAAGCTCGAGGTTAGAAAGCAGATGATTTGAAAACTGAACTGGATCAAACTTTGCTCGGCTGCTTTCAATCTCCAGATTATATTAAACAAAATTTGTCTGCGTCTGAGAAAGAATGAAGGTTTGTCAAGAAATAGAACCCATTACAAGAATAAAACAGGGTTAGAGCATTCAAACTTATGTGATGCTTTCCAGCTATGTCCGAACGAACCTAACTGCGTGGGCAGGGCTTTTGTTTTGTTTTGTTTTTTCTCATTGTAAGCAGTCACCTCTGCCAAGGTGCAGCAAAGTAGCACCACACATTGTTTGGTGAGTGAGATATGGCCGTCCCAGGCACCCCACGCTTTTTCCCGGGCTTCCTTGGCCCCTGACTTTTTCATTCACTGTGACAGGGTAATTTTTGTTCCTGTTGCAGGTTTGTTCACTGTGCTCTTCGTACCCCTATGACAACAGCATGGCTGCCTTCTCCCCTTAGGAGTCCCCACCCCATCTTTCTCCCTCCTGAAGCTTCGTCTTTACGCTCATGTTTCCCATCAATATTACAGTTTTCTATTTCCTCCATGAGTTCCATACTCTAGAATTATTGCTGATGAAACTGTCTGATATTTTTCTGTAACTATCTTATTTCCATATTTTGAAAGATGAATTTCCCCTGGGCTTCCACCTTACAAGCTACCCTAACACAATAGAGTAACTGAAGTTTATTTTTTTTTTCTAAAACAGCTGAGATTTTTCATTTAAAAAAAAATCATTACTATATATTTATGGGACATGATGTTTGCATTCCTTGTGTCAAGTTGATACAAGTACATAACATACGTTCTTTTTTTAAAAAAAATTATGTATTTGGTACAGGGTCTCATTACACAGCTCAGACTCATAGTTACCCTCCTGTTTTCAGTCTTGCAAGCCCTGGGTTTACAGGCATATGCCACCACGTTCAGTTTTGATGGCCTGCTCAGCATGCCTGAGGATGGGTCCAAAGTAGCATGCAGTACCAGGGATCAAATTCTGGTTCCTGTACTAACCTAAGCAGCCGCTTAGTACACTAAGCTAGCTCACCAGTCCTTACCTAACATAGCTTAATTGCAAATTTCCCTTTCCTTTCCTTCCCCTCTTTTTACCTTTTGATCATCTTTTCCTTTGCAGCATCCTTAAATTCTTTTAAAGACAACAGTTAGACACTACTACGACTTTTAGGTCAGCCTAACTATTTAAATAGCCCCCAAAAGACAGTTTTCTCCCCAAAAGCACTTGTGTCTTTTCACAGAAATGAAGCTGCATGGAGCTTTACTAAATGCTGCACTCATTATTTTGTAATAATAAAGTCTCAGTGTCATCCAGCAAAATCATTGTGTAGTTCATCAATGATGAAAAGAGCTCTTATCTACTTTGAATCCTCATTTTACAACAGGAAAGTTTCAATGATTTAAATAGTATACCTTTCACTGGATAAGAATAGAGCTTTAAGGAAAAATCATATTATCGTATTTTGGCTTAATGAAAAATTAAAAAGTTATTTACATTTCATAACACAACTTATAAGGTCGTGATGAGAAAGTAATTAGGCTCAGAGGATTTGGAGTTACCATCGCCTAAATAGTAAGTAGTCCAATTAGAATGTATCTGATCTACCTGCAATGCATGCTTAATTTTTCTGCCTCTACTAAGGCATTATTCTTTAAAGAAAGATTGTTTTTGTCTACAACCATGCCATCCTGAATGCACTTGTTCCTGTCTGATCTCCAAAGAAAGATTTTGTCTTGGTATTTTCCTTGGGGATGATGCTTTGGAAGACAAATCCGTCATGTTTCATTAATTTTATTGGTGATTGACTTTATTTAATTTAGCTTTTAAAGCTAGGACAACAAAGAAATTTCCAGATTATTTCCTTACTATAGCAGGAGAAGCTTCAGAGAATGTTTTATTGCAAACATGGGTAAGCTATTTTGCCATCAGTATAAGAGACTCCAACCTAAAGTTAAATGTATTTCTCTTTTCCCTAAGTGAAAATAGATCTTTCAGCATCTAAGCATGTAGACTACACTGTCTTTTCTAGAATGTCTTTTTTTTTTATTATCATTTCTACTTTGTAAACACAATTTCTGCTTTAAATTAGATATTTTGCATTGCACCAGAATTTCACAATCATATTCCTTAGTCCAAATGATGCTTAAAATATTCAATAAGCAAAGAAACCAATTCTGAATAGCTCACTGCGCTGCTTTCAAGGATACTGGATCCTAATGAGCTATTTGTGTGTTTGTTTGTTTCTGTGCTTGCTCCTTGGAGGAGAGTGCAACACAAACACGGGTTAATCTAAGCCCCTCAAATTTTCCTTTGTAAAGGGGCTTTCTTCTTTGGATGTGAGTGACAGCATATCTGGCCTGCAAAATGAACCACTCAGCTGTCTCAGATACTTGGAAATGAATGCCTGTCCCACTAATTGGCTTCAGCTGTTTTTTCCCTTCATTATTTGAACAGAGAAAACAGCTGTTTGGCAAATGGTTAAGCCCTAAGTCACATGGTTAGTGATTTATGCACTTCAATGTGCTAATGGATGCTTTTTAGAGTATTTTTTGTTCTTTATTTGATTGTTGAAGGCCCTAGTTAATGAATCACAAATTTGTTTAAACACACAGTGAACTTAATCTCATGAAACAGCTCTTCATTTGGTTCATTTCAAATCATTTTTTTCAGCTTGTTGCTACTTGCTTGGTTTGACCTCTTAAGAATAACTAAAACAAGAAGAAATGGAAGATAAGGGTGTAACAACAGTTGCTTTGGTGAACCTGATATGTCTGAGTGAAAAGCCAGTTATCACAGAACTAAAACAAAGTGAAGACAAGGAAATGAAAACTATTCTTCTTTTGAATTTTTTGAATTTATCACACTTATAATCTGCTTTGAGCAAGCAGAATACCAACCTTCTATTATACTGACCTCATAGCCAAAGTCTTATTCCATGAACTGACCCAGGCTGAGATGAAATCATTAATAAATTTATTAAAGAGTGTTTTTCTTGTATTTTCATAAGAATAGATAAAATTACATATGCTATTATACTTCTAGACTTAAAATGCTATCATCCCCAAAATAATGATATAGATTTGATCAGATTCCACTAGCTATTGAAAGTTTGAACATGTTAGAACGTTTTCTTCATATTCATATTCACATGATGTTGGAACAGTGAAAAAGTAGTAAAATTAAAACCAGAGACTTGATCTTAAAATCTGATATCGTTGGGTGTGATCTATATTAAATCATAGATAGATGAGGTAATAGACACCTTTTAAAGTGTGAGATTCCTCCAATAACCTATTTAAGCCTTTATTTCATTCCTTATAAAAAATTGTAACAACCATAATTCAGTTGTTTTCTTATCAGTTTTGCTCCATAGAATTATAATATGAGACTCTTTTAAGGAGCATTAGATTTCTAGTAACTCAGTTATTTTACAACAAAGAAAAAACTTAAGAAAGGTTAAGGGTATTTTTGACAATCTAATGATAGACAAATTCAAATTAATAGCTTAAAAATATTTCTTCTCATTCTATGGGTTGTCTTGTTTAATTTTCTGAAAAGAGAGCTTTTGATTTGGTGAGATTTCATTTCTTCAACTTTGCTTTTATGACCTGTATTTGGAGGTCATATAAAACAATCATTACCCTGGCAAATGTTAAAATGCTTTAACCTAAGTTTTCCTTGAATGGCTCTAGAGCTTCAGGTCTTATATGTAAGTCTTTAATTGTTTTGAGTTGATTTTTGTCTGCAACATGTGATAAAAATCAAATTTCACACTTCTGCATGAACATATGCAATTTTATTAAAAACTAGTTATTTAAGTGACAATTTGCCCATGGTGTATTCTTAATACCTTTACTAAAAACTATTTGAATTTAAATGCATTGATTTATTTCTGATCTCTCCTGTTCTGTTGGTTGATATGCTTGTTTTTATGCCAAAGTTATGCTGTTTTTGTTACAATAGTCAAGCTCACTTAAAACAGAATGTTTTAAAAATAATTCTAAGATTTTAGACTTGAATATGTATCATAGCTCTGTCCTGCTCTCCACCACCTGTACCCCATGTTTAGGGTCAATCTGTATCAAAATAGGATAGCAGCTAGAAGGAATACAAGTTCAGATTTGAGGCCTGGAGTTCATAGAAAGAGTTGAGAAACAATGCATATATACAACCCTAGAAATACAGATGGTTGAATGTTTTATATTAATATTAATGACATGATGAATCTTAAAAGCTAAAGCAGTAAGGGACACGATTATATGGCAACAGTACACCAGAAAAAGACAAAACAAAAATGACCATTTCAAATCATGGACTATATTTTATTAATGTCTTTTTTGGTGAATGCAGAAGGTTTTTTGTTTGTTTTTGTCTCACATCTGACATAGTACATAATATAAGATAGATATTATCAGGTACCAGTAAAGATCTTAACTCCTAACATAGATGTTCACTGACTAAAAGAAACAAAATACAACAATAGGTAAGGGACTGTCTGTTGTGGCTTGTGTCTGGAGCCAACACCCCCCCCCCAGCGCCCATCCAAAACCTCATATGATCCCGGGGGGGGGGGGGGTGTTTCAGGGTAGCTGAATCTAGAGTACATGATGTTGGGGTTAAGTGTGTGATTACTAAATTAGTCCACTGATTGGACTGGCATAGTTGTGGGTATAGATAATGGGAAGGCCTTCCCTGGGTGTGAGCAGATAGAATACCAGGGACAGAAAAAGGGCACCTGCTGGTGTTTGCTGATTGCTGCTTATTGCCTGCTGCTTGCTGCTTCACTGCTGGCTGCTGCTCTGATTTGCCATGAGCTGTTTCTCCTCTCTGATGCCCCTCTGCCACACCACCCTACCCTGGAGCCCACTGAAATAAACCTTTCCTCATTTAACTTTTGGTGTAAGGTATTCTGCCTCAGCAACACAAAAGGTAACTAACAATTTTTTGTAATAAATATTCAGTAGATTAGACCTTTGAGTACCTAATGAAAGTAAGGGAGGAAAAAGATCATTGAGTGATATAGATATTGGTGATTTTGTGTTATAATATCCCGCTCCTAAATCATAGCTTTTCAGTTCTCAGACTGGGAACTTTACAGATGTGAGCAACTCAATCTTAATTGATTATAGTCAACCCTAAATATCCTTTTACCTGATAACCTTAAGAAAGAAGATACAGGTGAAGTCTGGATAGCAGCAACTTAGTAAAATTCTGTCTCCAAAGGGAAAGGGGGGGCAGAAGATGCAGCTTGACACATCTGGCTTCATTCTCCAGTACTAAACAGAAGGAGAAAAGAGAGTGGGGTAGCCACAGATGCAGAAGAATGATGGCCACATAAAGACAGGCAGACACGAAAGCTCTACAAGGCAGAAAACACCAGGTTTTGCAGGCAGACAATTATCAGTAAGCAGAAGAGTCTAACTTGCATCGTCCTCTGGAACACTGAAAGAAGGTATGGCACTACTAGCATCTTCACTTCAGAGTTCCGACCTTTAGAACTGTGAGAAAATAGGTCATGTTGTTCTATAGCCTTTGTTTGGTACTCCATTTTTACAGCACCTCTAGGAAATTAATTCCCTCAGAATGGTGAAGTGTGTAAACCTTTATCAATAATATTTAAATAGATGAAAATATAACAATTCACTTCTTTAGTCAGAAAACCCAAAAGTATGACGACATAATGAGAAATCATTATAATATTAGTCTTGATACTGGACCTTGTATTCCAAAATTCAGAGACATTTCACAAAGATAATTTTAATGGACAAAATGGGCATAATAAATAAGATAGGGAGACAATATCCTAAAAATGTAAGCATCTCACAATTATAGAAAAGTGCTTTCTTTGTTAGAAAATTATGAACAAAGTTAAATTCAAAGTGCATTTTGTTTTACCCAAATCGACTATCAAAGATGACAAAGACTTAAGTCCATCACTAGTAAGAACTAAAAAAATGGACCTTCTCCAATGCAACTCAAACTATAACCAATAGACCAGTGTTAGTTCTCCAGTTTAATAGTTCTGATTTTTAGCAAGGAACATGGAAAATAAATAAAAAAAATAAAAAAGAGGGATGGGGAGAATGCTCAGTGGAATAAGTGCTTGCCTGACCAGCACAAGATCTTGAGTTTGACCCCTGGTGTCACACACAGGAAAAAGCTCTGATTTCAGTAACTTCTAATGCATATTGATTTTGCTATGAAAATTGAACAAATGGCTGATAGACAATTATTTGGACAAGGTGTAAACTAATTGAGCTATTTAACTCACTCCATGTTATTGAATTTCATATATGCTGAGTTGTACATTAATAGTGAAAAATAGGTATTTCCACAGGCTATACTTAGAAGTTTAGCTTCTCAAATATAAGGAAAGAAAAATATTAAAGCTGGTCATTTCTATGCTGTCAAATAAGCATTTAAACTTAAACTTGTTTAAATTTATAATTCAACATGATTAGCTAAGCTATGGAAATTATATTCATAGTATAAAGTTTTATATAATTTGGCTCAAAAACTTTTCATTGATTTTTGGGTTAAAAAATGTCTGAATATGGAAGTAGTATAAATAGGATGATGAAGATAAAAATGATTCCAAAGGAAACTGTCAATATTTGCATTTTTCTTTAGATGTATGAGATTTCACATACTATATTCAGCTTTTTGTGATATGCATCAAATGGTATGTTGGTTTTAGTTATGTATCTGCTAATAAAGTAATCCCATTTTTAAACCTAACAGGATTCATTCTTGCAGTTCTCACTGGCTTTATCCAGAATTTATTTTATTTTTTACACAGTCATCATTTGAATTTATAATATTGACCATAAGGTGCACACATGCATGGCCTCCACTGTTATCAATCCCCACCAAAGTGGCAGTTTTTAAAAATCACTGAACTGGCAAAGTCATATCATAACCCAAAGTCTGTAGTTTATATTAGGGTTCACTTAAGTTAGTGTTAAATATTCTATGGGGTTACACAAATGTATAATAGTTACTATTATTGTAGTATACAGAATAGCCTTGCTCTCTTAGAAAATGTCTAGTCTAGGCCTGGGCAGATAGCTCAGCAGAATAAGCACTTACCTGGCAAGTGAAAAGGCCTGAGTTTGATCCCTGGTTCAAAAAAGAAAGAAAGAAAATCTCTATTCTATTCATCCTACAGTTCAGCACTAACTGTTCTTAACACCTAACATTTTTAACTGTCTGCATATATTGTACTTTTCCAGATTATCGCATGGTTGAAGTTATCCAGCACTGCAGGCTTTGTAGATCATCTTTGTTCACCTAGGAGCTTGTTTTGAAGTTTCCTTCATGTCCCTTCATGGCTTCAGACTCACTTCTTTTTAATTCTGAAAAATATGTCATTATTTAGATTTACAAATTTATTTAGTTATTTTCCTACTGAAAGAAAATCTGGATTATATAAAAATTTTACAATTATGAGTAAAGTTGGTATGAATAATCTTACAAAATCCTTTGGTGTGGATAGGTTTTAGTTCATTTGGATAAATACCATGGAACCTTACCGTCAAACTGTGTAATAAAAATATGTTGACTTTTGCAGGACGTTTCCAAGTTGTCTTCCAAAGTGGCTGTACCATTTTGTATTTCCACCAGTAAGGAACAGTAGTTCTCACAGCACTGCACCCTTGCCAGCATTTGTATGTTAGCATTATACTGGACATGAGCCCTTTCAATAGGTAGGCAGCGGTATCTTGCTGTTTTAATTTGGATTTTCCTCATGATATATGACAAAGAAACTTTTTATATACTTTGTTGCTTGTATAATATTTTTGGTGAGATATAAGTACTTTGTTCAATATTCTACTGGATTGTGTTCATATCATTGAGTTTTAAGAGTTTCTGTATATGTTGGGTAACATTCTTTTATGAAATCTTTTTTGCAAATATTGTCTTTAAATATGTGACTTTCTTTCTCTTAGCTGTTATTATGGTTTGGATATGACATTCACTCAAAGACCAGGGTCTTCAGAGGTGATTTTCTTTTTTTGAAAGTGGTTGGATCATGGGGAAATTATATCAATTCAACTGATCTGTTGATGAGTTCATAGTTTAATGCAATGTTGGGAGGTGATATCTGGTTGGGGGAGGTGATTCACTGTGGCTTGCCTTTGGAAGGGGTATCTCTCCCTCCAGGCTTTCCTCTCTGTTTCCTGGCTATCGTGGATTGAACAACTTTCCTCTACTGAGTTCTTCCACCATGACATTTCTACCTTGGAGCCAGTCACCCAGGAATTGAATCCTATGAGATGGCGAGCCAAAATAAACCTCTCTTCATTAAATTGTAGTTGTCAAGTATTTTGCCACAGTAATGACAAAGTGACTGATATTACCGCATCCGACACAGCCCTTGATGTTCACAGGGAGTTGGGAGAGGTGGATTGTAAGAACTGAAAAATGAATGTAAGCAATAAATCTGAGAGAGCTGAGGTCAAATGGAGCCCTCTCTTTCTGAATGAGAGGAAAGGAACTGCTCTGCCACTGTAGAGGTGTTTATTTCTACATTTAATAAAATTATATCATGTGACACAAGGTTTCCTGGCAACTAATGTCTGTCAGGCAGGATGCTCTTCTTTCTCTGACTGGCTTTGTCTTGTCCCCATATGTCTGCTCAATTTTCAGCAGCAGCTATTCCCAATAGAAATAATTTTCTTTCTTAGAGCAGAAAATGTTAATGCTAGTAAAGTCCAGCTTATCTGTTCCTTTATTGATGAGATTATGCTTTTGGTGCTATATCTTAAAAAGACAAAAGACCCATAGTCTTTTTTTAAATGATACATTTTAAGAATTCACGTATTTTGTATTTAAGTGTATTTTATAGTTTATATTAATCTATGCAATAAGTGTAGGGTCTATGTGTAGTTTTGTTTCATTTTGTTTGGTTTTAATGTGAATGTTTAGTTAATTTTATTATCAATTGTCAAAGACTACCTCTTATAATGCATTACCTTTTCTATTTCATCAAAGGTGAGTTGACACGACAGAAGTGGGCCATGGGCCCACTTCGCAGCATATGGGCCACTCAACACTGTTCCTATAAAGAATGCAGGAACCAAGCATGGTGGTGCAAGTGAGTAATCCCAGCACTTTTGGAGGTTGAAGTAGACAGATCCTAAATTTGAATTCTTTCTGGGAATTTTATAAAAATAAAAAGGAGGGGGATTTGCTTATTCAAACCCAAGGATTCAATCCCTGGCATTGCAGAAACAATTTTTTAAAGATAAAGAAAATTGAGAATATCAATATGAATCTACTTCTGGGCTCTCTGCTTTGTGCTAGTGACCTCTTTATTGTTTCACCAATATTACCTTTTATCCATTACTGCATATTTATTACAAGTTTTGAAATCAGGTAGGAATAGTTCTTCCATTTTATTGTTCTCAACATCACATATTGTTCTTTTTTTTTTTTTTTTTTTTTTTTTTTTTTTTTGTCTTTTTGAGACAGGGTCTCGCTATGCAGTTCAGGCTGGCCTTGAGCTCACTGTTGTGGCCCAGGCTGGTCTCAAACTTGCACTGATCCTCTTGCCTCAGCCTCCCAAGTGCTGGGATTACAGGCATGTGCCACCACACCTGGCTCACATATTGGTCATTCTAAATCTTGTATCTCTCCATTTAAGCTTTCAAATCATTTTTTTCAATACAAACAAAATAACCTCCCAGAATTTTGATTGGGATTGAATGAAATATATTGACAAGGTTGACAAAACCTGAAATCTCAAGTCCTCTCTCCATGAACTTCACTGGTATTTTAGGATATATATATATATATATATATATATATATCCCTTAATATACATATGTAAGGGATATATATGTTATGCATTTGATATATAAATAAAATTATATTATGTAAAATTATATGTGATGCATTATATATGTTGATAGGAATTTATACTTACGTATTTAGTTTTTGGATGCTAATATGACTGGTGTTATGTTTTTAATTTATATTTTATTTCTTCAGTGCTAGTATACATGAAAATGATTAACTTTTATACATCATCTTGTATCCTGCAGCCTTCCTATAATTGTTATTAGCTTACTTTTTGTCTACCTTTTTGAATTTTCTGCTTAAAACATCATGTCACTGGTATTTTATGTTTCTCTTCCAAACAAGTGACAAAAGAATATGAAAAACTAAACTTGGATAAGGGATGAACATTTGCTGTTGACCAAAATGTGACTTTAAAGGGAAAAAATCTTAAAAGAAATTAAAAATGTTTCTCCAGTGATGCTATATAAAGAAAGTTTTAGTGGTCTGGAGAGAAGACCAAACTAACCACAATATTACATTAAACCAAAGCCTAGATTCAAAAGAAGACTCTAATGTCTTCAATTCTGTGAAGGCTGGGAAAGATGGGGAAACTACAAAAAAGTTTAAGATTTGTAGCTGTTGATTCATGAGCTGCAAGGAAGGAGGCCATTCATGTGCCATGAAAGGGGAAGCTGGAGAAGTGAGTGGTCATGGCGAAGCTGCAACACATTATCCAAAAGGTCCACCTCAGTGATGAAGGTAGCTATAGTGAATAAGGCATTTTTAACGCTGAAGAAACATCCTGAGGCTGGAAGAAAATACAGTCTAACGCAACGTCAGACGCTGACTTCAAAGTTTTGAAAAACACTGACGTTATTGTTAGTGGCTAAGCTGGTGACTTTAAATTGAAGCCAACGGTCACTTATAATCTAAATCTATACTGCTATGTTCTACAGATGGAAAATAAATGTATGTGTGATAGTACAGCTGTTCATAATATTGTTCACTAAGTAATTTAGATCCACTATTGAGACCTATTTACTCAGAAAATTATTCCTCTAAAAATATTGCTGCTCACTGACTTCATTTGGTCACGCTAGAGGCTTGATGGATAGTTACAATAACTTTAATATTATTTTCATGCCTGGTAACACACTATCCACTTAATATCCCATGAACCAATAAGTCATTTCAAATTTCGTCTTCTGAGTTAAGGAATGTATTACCTAAGACTACTGCTTCCATACACAGTAATTCCTCTGGTGATCACGCACAGTCAATCGAAAATCTTGAACTGATTTGTCATTCTAGATGCTATTGAGAGCACCATAATCATGGGAGAAGGTTGAAATATTAAAATTAAAAAGATGTAGGAATAAGTTGGTTCCAGCTTTCCGAGGTGACTTTGGGAGGGCTTTAACCTTCAGTGATGGAAGTATTAACATTTGTAGAGAGCTCACAAGCGAGCTAGAGTGAGAAGCAAGGCCTTAAGATAAAACTTAGTTGTCACAAATTCATGATTAAATTTCAAAGAATAAGAAGTTGTATTTCTGAGTAAAAGATAAGATTTTTTTTCTGAAGTTAGAATTCGCTCCTGATAAAGGTTCTGTGAACATTCGGAAATGACAGCAAAGTGTTAAGAATCTTACTTAAGCTTAGTAAAGCACAGCTGGGTTTGAAACAAACGACTCCAGTTGTGAAAGCTCTATTGTGAGTAAAAAGCTATCAAGTGAGTGTATGCACTTTACAGAAAAATGTTTCATGGAAAGGAGAGTTAATTGTGCAAACTATTATTATCTTATGTTAGAAACACCCAGAGTCATGTGAACCTTCAGAAACCACTACACTAATCACTTAGCAGGACTCTATGTTAAGTAAAAGCACTCCAACAATAAAATGTTGCATTCAGTAAAGCTTTTAAAGTGATACCATCTTTCAGCAATAAAATATTTCTAAATCAAGATATGTATTACTATTTGTATTTTTTACACACTGTAGATGTTACAGGCTAGATGTAAAATGCCTCTTAAGGTCTCATCTGTTCAGAGATGGGGCCATGGGAAGAGGACTGGATCATGGATAGGGGAGCTTGTTATTAATAGTTGGAGCCAGTTAGAACTGAATCTTTAGGGACATGCTCTGTAAGGGTGTATTCTTGTCCTTGCCCTCTTCATCTCACGGTTTCCTGAATACCAGAGAGAAACCACCTGTACCTCACCAGGAACTTCCATCATGCCATTTCTGCAGTAGAGCCAGCCAATTTTAAACTGAAAATTTGAGCCTGTGAGTCAGTATAAGTCACTCCCTTACATTGTCGGTATTTGGATATGCTAGAACATCAGAGTGTAAGCATAAATCTCATAAATTATAGAAAAGTAAAATATTGTTTTCATTTTATTGTGTCATTCTGGAACCTGAATTACACTATCTTTGAAGTATGTTTGTACACATTTCTTTTCTAATTTTATGCAGTCATTAAAATTTCTCAAAAAAAATGCTTCCTAAGTATTTATAATTGTGTACCTACAAAATCATCACTTCACAGTCAAGTAGATCTCTGGACAAATCCACCAATATTTTCACTTTTCTTGATGTGATCCTCTTCCCTTTTGTTTATACTTCAATCCTTCATCAGTTTCCTCCAACTTACCACAAGATTTTTGTCACTTGTCTCTCTACATGTTATTTGCTTACTTGGCAACTAACAAATAACAAGTCAAGCAGGTTGCATCTCATTTCCTGATTGTAAACCAAACCATAACTTTTTTGTGTGTGTGTGTGTGTGTGTGTGTGTGTGATACCAGGAATCGAACTCAGTAACTTCCGCTTGCCAACATTTATTGCCAGCACACGTAAGCACTTATTCCACTGGGCTATCTCCCTGGTTTAACTCCAAAACCATAATTTTGTAAGGTCTGTTTTCAGGCTTAGTGCTTTTTATACAGGGTTTAATGACTAAATGTCTACTCTTTTGTTGAAGTTTAGCTTCTCTGTCTTTTTTTTTTTTTTTCTGAGATGCTTTGAGTCGTTATTTTATTTCTCAGACTAGCAAAATCAGGGAAATTTAGGTTATCTGTGCATATATAGTACAGATAAAAGTGATATATTTGTTTCCAATGTAGGAAGGACCTTTTATACCATAGGATTTAACAAAATTGATCTCTATCCAAAATTGATTTCTACTTTTTCTCATAGTTGTTAATATAACCTCCATTTTCATTCCATTCTTTCCTCATCAATAACTCATTACTTATATACTAGATCCGTTGCTATGTATTTGTTGGAACAGTCCTCCTGGTTTAGAAAGTGGTGCTTTTTAATCCTTAATGCTCATAAGAATATTGGATCATTTATCATTCATCTTCATGTCCCTTGCCTGCACAAAGCAATACTGCAAATATATCATACATTTTATATGTATTTTTGACAAAAACACAGCACCCTCTAGAAGCTTCCATCAGGCAACAATGTCAGGTCCAGTTCTGGCTGTTTCTTTCCAGCCTTGATCATAACTCTGTTTAATTTTTTATATTGACATCGTGAATACCTACAGTGTTATTTGTTATTGATAAAACAATTAATACAACAGTTTCTATGAGTTATGGTTTCTGTATAGTTGTCCCCCCAAAGCCTCATGTAAGTCATGGAGCAGATAAGACTGGAGGAGCAGGGGGCTTGGGGAGATAGCTCTGTGGCATAAGTGCCTGCCTGGCAAGTGCAAGGTTATGAGTTTGAACCCTGGTCGCACAAAAAAAAAAAAAAAAAAAAAAGACTGGAGGAGTAGCAGCGACTGATTTGAGGGGCGGGGCCAGAGGATCAGGGCTGGGCTCAAGGGGGTGTGGCCAGAGAGCCATGAACCGTTAAACTGACAGCATGTTCTGCTCCCCAGGCTAGTGGTCTCTCAGAGGCATGGAGAGGGTCCTCCTAGAGATGGCAGCGCCCCAGTCTCTCCTCCGGGCCCTGCAGAGTCAGGTGGCCGTGTCTGGGATTGAGGCTACTTCTGGTCTAGAGATATTTAGAGAAGACTGAGGCAGTGACCCTTTCTCTTAAACAAATTAAGCTCAGAGGTCTTGTTATGTAATTCAGGCTGTTTTAACCTACTAAACCTCTGGTAACTGTCAGCTAAATAAACCTTTACCTCCCTTATTTTGGGTTTCGGGAATTTGTCGCAGCAACAACAGAAGACTAACTAATACACTATGTCAAATGTATTATTATAAATTCTTTACATCAAGTAACTAATCTCTAAGCAGTCCTAATAATAACTGGTTATTGTTAGTAACACTTACTAGTTTGTATCTAGTTCGTACCTGAGCAAATGTAAACACACAGGGAATATACATACATACATATATATAATGATTTTCTACATTTCTATTGTGTATATGTAATGATTAAAATAAGGGTTTGTTTCATTGGTTCCTTTATTACAGTAATTGATGAAATACACAAATGAAGAGCTCTAAGTATTCAGGACATTAGTAGAAATAAGCATTTAGTTGGTTTTTGCATCAGATATAAATGGAATTCTCTATTTCTTCACTGTTGTGGAACTCTCAATGAAACTTAAGCATTTAACTTTCTTTCCTTTTTTTTTTTTTTTTTTTTTTTTTTTTTTTTTTTTTTTTTTTTTTTTTTTTTGTCTTTTTGAAACAGGATCTCACTATGCAGTTCAGGCGAGCCTTGAGCTCAGTGTTGTAGCCAGGCTGGTCTCGAACTCTCACCAATCGTCCTGCCTCAGCCTCCCATGTACTGGGATTACAGGCATGCACCACCACGCCCAGCTTGACCAGGACTTTATTCAAAATAAGTTGTTCAAATTTATGGCACTTGTGTGGGATTAGAGATTTTGAGAGTTTGCGCAGCGGGCTTCTTTTTTTCAGCAGGCTTCTTTTCTGCTGGTTTCTTGGCAGCTGCAGGCTTTTCCCCCAAAGGCTTCTTCCCAGGCTTCTTCAAACCAGCAGCTTTCTTTCCTTTCTTCTCTTCCACAGGCTTCTTGCTGTCAACCTCCTTGTCTTCAAGTTTGGCTGCCCATGCAGCTGCTTTAGTGATAGGATTTTGGGATTCCTGGCCTGGCAAGGAATGGTGTTCCAGCTCATGGTCTTTGCATATGGACTGAGCTTCAGCATGATTCTCAGGCTCTTCAGACGATTCTTACTCAGGACTCTACAATGTGTTTTCCTCGCATGGTGCTCAGAGGGCTCTTCGGATCTCCATACTCTTCAAGATTCTGCCCAGATCTCTATCAGTCATCTTGTGCATAGACAGGTTATAGTGAGTCTAGAGGGCAGCAGCTTTTGCCAAGCTCATCTAGCTTCCAGAAAACATTTTCAGTCCAGGTGCAGAAAAGCCCCACATGCCCACCAGGAGCAAGTTTCGAAATGTTCAGTTTGCTTACATTGAGCAGAGAATAAGCCCAGGATATTTCTGAAGGCCTTGATGACACCATTCTCTTCATTATAGATGATGCAAGGTCCCTTGCACAGGATGCAAGGGCAGTTTCTCATCTTGCTCTTGCCAGCCCTTATTTGCTGAGAGGCATAGACCTTTTTGTTATCATTCCAGGCCTTAAGTTTCTTCATAAGCAAAACTGTCTCCTTTAAACTTTAACTTTATCTTCTACCACCAAAGGAAGTTGAGCAACTTCTCAATTCGATGGACGTGACCAGCTCTGACAGGGCTGAGACAGCCAAGGCTGAGCAGATGGCATACTGCTTCTGGGTTCTGTTCACTCTGTTGTGCCAATAGCTCCAGGTTTTGGTTGGTGCAAACATGTGGGCTCCTTGACACATATTTCCAAAATCAGCCTGGCTAGAATGGTGGGTCCCACGACCAAGAAATCTGGGAATTTGATCCACAACCCTGTCAGTCCACGAAGCTCAGCACTGGTCTGATGATGGTATAGGGCTGTCTGTTGTTTTTATACAAGTTGGTGGGAACAAAATTCACAATATCTGGTTGAATGGGAGCCTTGAACATGGCAGGCAAGGTCACATTTTTGCCAGGTGACCCCACCCCCTTTTCAGAGTACATGGATACCAGGGGGATGAGCGTAAGCCATGGCAGGGATATAAGAAGGCCATGCTATTAAATATTTAACTTTCATGTTGCTTATTCATCCTGTGATTTCTACAGCAACTTCAAATATTCCATTTCACTGTTCAGAAAAAGGACATGAATCACATTTTAAAAGGATAGTGATCAAATAGGAAGCTGCTATTCACGAGTTTCTTGAAGACTCAGAGGAAAAAATTGGTCTCACAGAATTTGCCCCTTTTAAATATCGTCTTATAATGCCAGGCGTGGTGGCTCATGCCTGTAATCCCAGCACTCGGGAGGCTGAGGCAGGAGGATCGGTGCGAGTTTGAGACCAGCCTGGGCTACAAAAGTGAGCTCAAAGCCAGCCTGAACTGCACAGCGAGACCCTCTCTCAAAAAGGCAAAAATATAAAAATAAAAATAAAAATAAAAAATAAATATTGTCTTATTAAAACGTACAATGCAGAAAACTCAATTCTTTATTAACTTCTAGTGGAATCATGCATAGAGAACTCAAATATACAACTCTATGGAGTACATACAGGGTGCTCCAGAGAAATTGATCCAAGAGGATATTAGATAATTGTAGAGCAGAAAAGATAAATAAAAGAATATTGATCAAGAAAATTGGCTCACACCAGCATGGAGTCAGAAGAGCCCCCAAGATATGCCAACCTTCTGCAAGCTACAGAACTAGGCAGACTCATCTTCCTGTTATGAACTCACATCAACAAAAGTTTAACAAATCAAATCCTAAAGTTCTGATCATCAATGTCTAGAGAACTGTGCCTCTGCTCCAGGAGAAAAAACAAATTTGCCTTTTTTCTTTGCCTTTTTATTCTGTCTAGGCCCCTGACTACGGGATGGAGTCTACCCTGTTCAAGAATGCATCTCCCAAACTCAGCCCATCTAAACACCCATCAGTCTCCAGCAGAAATACTCACAGAAAGGATACCCTTCTAGCTCTCAAGATAACCCATAATGCAGTAAGGTTGATACCAAGATATGATTATCTCATTACTTATAAGTTACCTATAATATGTATATAGCAATGGTAGGAACCTATCTCTCTGAATTTTTTTTTAAATCTCATTTTCCACATTTTAGGGGGGAAACAAGATATAGTTACATTGTCATTTTCAATTTTCTCCATTTAATGATTTTTCAAGATATTCTAGTGTATTACTGAATTGTAAAATTGAGATAAATTTTATCTGACATATTGCTATTTTAATCACTCATTTTATTTGCCAAATGCACAAGTACAACTCGTTTGATTAAACAAAGAGAAATATATTATAATACATGCAAATGTGTTATAATACAATTTGACTAGTTCAAAGAAACTAAAGTTTAAAACATGGCAGAATAATAACAAATACAATGAAAATCTCAAATACTGCCCGGGTGCTCTTTGTAATTTATTTTCTTTTTCTTCTCCCTTTTTTTAAAATATTATGACCAGCTCAGCTTGCCCTGGGGGTGGGGCTGGCACAACATGTGGTGCTGGGGATTGAACTGTGGTCCCTGCCTAAGCAGGTACTCTAAACCACTGAGCTGTCTTGCTGGCCCTCCTTTTTCTTTACTCTTTGATTCCATGTCTATATGAAATCACTGAAATCACTGGCAGTTGTTTTCAGTCACATGATGGAAACATAGCTATTGATTGATATTGGAGTGCATAGTCTAAGCCAATAGAGAAACAGTAGGTTCATTCCACACCATGCTAAAAAAAAAAAAAAAAAAAAAAAAAAAAAAAAAAAAAAAAAAAAAAAAAAAAAAAAAAAAAAAAAAAAAAAAAAAAAAAAAAAAAAAGCAACTTTTAAAAAATCATAGAGATTGCTGCCTAAGTTTTGGTGAGATAACACACAAAGGAATATCAATACTGGCCAAAAGGCAGGGTTATTTAACCAGTTCCTTTATTTATCGTAGGTTTAACATTTCCTTCTCTATAAATTTATCCTTGGTTTGGTGGCCTGAACATCAGTCTTCTTTATTTCTTCCCCAATATTGTTGCTAGCCATTACATTTTGAGTAGGAATGAATCAAAGAGAAAGGTGTGAGAAAACTGAGTAAAAATGTTTTTCATTTGAGCAATTAAGATTCCTGTACTATAGAATGTAGCAATTTAAAAGCTCAACCAAAGCAAGTACTACTCAACCAATATAAATAGATAGAGATATAGTTAGACAGATACATACATACATATACATATAGCTATATAAATACATACATAAATATATGACAAAAAAGAGAATATAAACAGAAAACAAATGGCAAATTTTCCAGAGGAAAAATATATTATAGAATTTATTAGAATTTATGTTCAAGATGCACATAAAAAGATCTTTAAGTATATCAATGTGAAACTTCAGAATAGCCTTTCGGCTGGAACCGCCTTCTTCTAGTAATTTGTCAAAATGACTAACACAAAGGGCAAGAGGAGGGAAACCCATTATATGTTCTCCAGGCCCTTTAGAAAACATGGGGTGGTTCCTTTGGCCACATACGTGCGAATCTACAAAAAGGGTGACATTGTAGACATCAAGGGAATGGGTACTGTGCAAAAAGGAATGCCTCACAAATGTTACCATGGCAAAACAGGAAGAGTCTACAATGTTACCCAGCATGCAGTTGGCATTGTTGTAAACAAGCAAGTTAAGGGCAAGATATTTGCCAAGAGGATTAATGTACGTATTGGGCATATTAAACATTCAAAAAGTCGTGATAGCTTCCTGAAACGTGTCAAGGAAAATGATCAGAAAAAGAAAGAAGCCAAAGAGAAAGGTACTTGGGTTCAACTGAAGCGCCAGCCTGTCCCTCGCAGAGAAGCACACTTTGTGAGGACCAATGGGAAGGAACCTGAGTTGTTGGAACCTATTCCCTATGAGTTCATGGCATAAATTAGGATGTAGTTCTGCCATTCACCACCTAATTGACAGCTTAAGTGTTCTAGATCCTGTATAAAAATAAAATTGCCCTGTGTTGTAAGGGTGATTTTTCTTAGTTGAAGAGGTATGTGGTGCCTTCTTACCTCAAACATATCTCAGCAGATTTTCACTGTAGTGAGTAATTGTGTCTGGTCTTTACTCTTTAGTGTTTTCTTGCTGAAAAGTATTGCTGAGGTATTGTGCATGTATATACCCAAATATTTATAAAATATTTATATTGGCTTGAAGATCATATAAATCACTATTGGGAAAAGATGTATCCAAATAAATGGAAGTCACTTAAGAAACAAATGTAAGTCCATTTTAGTTAAATAAATTATTTAAAGCAAAAAAAAAAAAATCAGAATAGTAGGGATAAAAAGTATATGTGAAAAATTTTAAAGACAAAACGCTGTTAAGATTTGAAGGAATGGGCTGGTGAGATAGCTCAGCGATCTGAAGTACCTGCTTAGACAAGCTTAGGCAACCTCAGGAACCGCAGTTTGATCCCCAGCACCATATTCTGCACCAGCCCTAACCCCTAGGGCAGGCTAAGCCGGCCATAATAAATAAATAAACAAACAAATAAATAAATAAATAAAGAAGATTTATAGGAATGACAATCAGCACATGATTTTTTATTTTAATAATAACATATAATAAAAAAATTTCTTCAGAAACTGAAAAAAAAAATTTCTTCATTAGAATCTAAATGTAATCACAATAAATTTCAAGGGTAATGATATTTTCATAATGAAATTAAATTTAAAAAATTCATGAAGCTATTGTTTAACAAAATAATGTTTCAGTTCAATCCCAGGTACCAGGTACCATATGCCATTCTGGGCCCAACCTCGAGTGTGTTGCGCTAGCAACTGAGTATGGGAATGGTGGCCCACAGCCTTAATCCCAGCACTGGAGAGGCTGAAAACAGGAGGATCACTAGGAGTGTGAGCTGTGTAGTTAGATCATGTGCCAAATACATAAAAAAATGTTCCAGCTGAAGGGCAAGCAAACTAACAATTTCTAGACTAGGAAACAAAAAGAGGAATGAATAACCAACCATATTAGTCATCTTTCCTGAGAAAGATGACTTTCTTTGAGACAAACTAACCGACAACTTAAAGAACAGGTGTATTTTGATTCACATGAAGTCAATCCATGCTTTGCTGGCTCCAAGGGAAAAAAAATATCATTACCATGTTGCCTGGTAAACAGGAAGGGAAAGAGAAAGAGAACGAGAGAGGGAGAGAGAGAGACAGAGAGAGAGAGACAGAGAGAGAAAGACAGACAGAGAGAGAGACAGAGAAGTGCAAGACAAGAATATGTCATTCTAGGTTGCTCTCCAATAATCCATCTCAGTGAGGGGCCCCTCCTAACAACATATTCAGGTAATGAACTCATCAGTGGATGGAAGCATTAATTAATATAATTGACTCGATATAAACTCTTTCTAACACATAAGACTTTTGTGAACATGATACATACAAACTATAACAAAATAATCATGTCCATGTCTTTATGTAAAATGTGTCTAGTCTATCTCTAAGCAATGCCAAAATCTTAAAAGTGTTAGAGTTGCTGAAAATTTTAAATTCATAGTCTGTGTGAGACTAAAGGCAAACTCTTAGTTATGAACCCCTATGAAAATAAAAAATTAAATATTTCCTACATACAATGGTATATGGTAAATATTTTTATTCCCAAAAGAAGAAATAGCCCTGCAGAAATGAATGGAACCAAAGCAAAATAAAACTCTGAGTGGTGAGCACTAAATCTTGCCCCTCAGTATTCAGCATCCAGGGCAGGTTGTGGTGCAACGTGAGCTCCAAATGTCTGGAGCAATCGCACCTATGGCCTCACTGCTTGCAACAGACTTAACTTTCCTCTTGGGCGGATGCTGCTCAGTGCCTGCATATTGCCTTAGCAGATGTTTCACATTCCTGGCATTTTTTGAATTTTGGGATGTGCACTTTACCACTAGTTCTAGTCTCCTAAGGTCACACAGAGCAGTATATTATCTGACTTCCAAGGCCTTTATCTGGAATTTGGGTAGAAGCTTCCCCAGCCTCATTACCCAGCATACCTAAGAGACCAGCATCACATAGATGGCACCAAGGTCTGGTGGAAACAGAAGTTCAGGCCTCTTGGATGGTCACCATTTCTGCCATTACCTCTGAGTCCCTGGAGGGCTGAAATCTGGGAAACACATCCTTAGGTAGCTCTGAATGAACATGTCTCCCTGGTAGGCTATTCTCAAAGAAAAGCCTTTCAATGTTGCTTATCCTTTTACATCATTAAGCCAACAAACAGTACAGACTATCCAAATCCTGAAATGCATTAAAGCAGTCTTTTTATGATCCTGATCCAAGGCATTTGGTCTCTTTTTAATGCGACTCTTTTTAACAAACCACCCTCTCCTAGCCCCCAACTCTCTAGATGCCTCCATGCTGGTAAATTTGCAAACATTCCAAAGCATTCTCCTCTACTTTTTATGCTGATTTTTTTCTCAAAAGATAAGGCTAAAAGCAGCTAAAAATGCCCTTGGTATAGTTTGAATGAATGGTAAACTGGCTTGAAATAGCCTCCCCTGATCAAATAGTCCATCATTTTTAAGTTTAGCTTCAAACAGTGCTGCAGGAAATGGGCACAATCTTCACAAGCCTTTTCCCAGAGTGTAGTTGATATGGCTTCTAGTCTAATTGCCAGGGGCCCTCATCCCTAACTGAAATCTCATGATTCTGGCTTTTACTATCTTCATTTCTAACAATATTCTGGCCTCCTGAACTCCATCCAAGGCCTCTCATAAATCTCTGCAGCAGACACCTCCAAACCTTGCCAAATGTCTCCCACAAATAGGTTCCAGTGATTTCTACCCATGGGAGCAAAATACCCAGCATGTATTAAAAAGTGAAAGTTTATTAAGTTCACAGTTTCCAGTAGGTTTAGTCCAAAGTCAGATGTTTCTAGGCTAACAACAGCGTACGAGAAGGGTTTAGAAATGACAGTGACTCCCTGTACAGCAGCCAAAGAACAAAGAGGGATGAAAGGAATCTGGTGCAAGAGTAGTCCCTTCTGGGTCACTCCTCCAGTGAGCTGCCTCCTCTGATCAGGCTTCCCGACAACGCAGTCAACTATAAACTCATCAGTGAATTAATTCATGGATAAGTAGGGCAGCCCATGATTAAAGCTCCTTTCAAACACTTGAGACTTGAGGCACATTTTAGAATAACTATAGAACCAGGGATGACTTTTACATGTCACTCTGGGAGAATTGGCCCTCAAGACTGGAGCACAACGATGGAAACTGTGGAGGTCATATTTTTAAGAAAAAAAAAAAAAAAGATATAAAAGAATGAATTATTGGATGGAGAGTGTGGGAAAAACAATATAATACAGGAATATACATTTAGGATCAATCCCTAGTCTATGAGCAAAATGGAGTATGTAAATACTAGAGGAAGATTAAGCAACAAGAACAAAACACTGAAATCTAAATATTGAGTTATAATTTCAATGGCCAAAGGAGACCAATAACAAAATTGACATATTTAAAAATCAATTTCTGAGAAACAATTATCAGGCTAGCCTCAAGATTGACCTCAGAAGTATATATGTTATGTTGTAGGAAGCTGAATTAGATAGAAATATCATAGGCAGTCAGACAGGGCTAGCTGCTCAATGAGACAAGATGGAAAACAAGGTGACTTTACAGCTTTGCAAGAGGCAGACACCCGTGCTATGGTCCAGGCCTCAAGACAAAAGAAGAAACAAATGTAGCCACATACTTCCCTAGGAATGTGCGTCAGGGATTGATATTCGAAATAGGTATCAATCACCTTAAAAGAGTCTAAATGAGTCAGTAACCCAACCCCCAACAGGAAGAGACCCTGTTCTGTATTCAAGCCTGCTTGCTATGTGACTCACTTCCCCACTAGGTATTGGCTTTAATTTATTTTACCTGAACAATGGTACTTGTAGCCTCATTGGTTGACCATAGTTTTGTCCCACCTCAGGTCCACCTGAGCAAGTTCCCATGGTTTTCACCTTAGGCCTGCCTCATCGCATGGTTTCCCTCTACAAAAGTCCCTGGAAGAGACAGCTCCCGGGGGTAACCCACTAGGGCCCCCCTTCTATTCCCCTGCTAGACAGAATTTTTCTTTCCCAATAAATATTCTATTCTAAAACTCTGTCTCGTTCCTAAAATTCCTAATTCGGCTTTAGAGAGCACAAACTCATCCAAGTATCCTTCAGGTTGGGATATTCATTTTTCCTCTGTATCATATCCATAGACCCTTCTCTGAGGAAATTATAATCTGGTGGAGAATCACGTCTTTTCCTGCTGTGTGACATAAGATGCCTGAGTACAGAGACACATAGGGAGTAAAAAGTGAGTGGATATTTGAGAGTTTAAAACAAATCAAGGACTAAGGTAAGAAGAAGGAAAGTAGTCCATGCATAAAGAAGAGAGTACTGAAAATGGTGAAGTGAACCAAATGTTGTGCTCTCCTTACTGGTAGTCACCTATAGCACTATCTGATTCTCTTCAGGAAAGCACTGCGAGGTCTAACACAACTCTACTGATTCTGGTGCAGCACTCAAGGCAATTCCTCTGTTTCAGTCCCATATTAGGCAGCTTATATGGGTTTTCATTGAAACTCTCTATTCTCCATCTTCTTCTCTGGGACTCTTCAAGGAAAACATCTCATCCCCAAATATAAGGTGTGATGCAAGTTAACAACTTATGCATGGCAAATATTAAAGATTATTGGAAATGACAGATATTAAAGTGGGTTTATTGCCAGGCATGGTGGTTCATGCCTGTAATCCCAACACTCGGGAGGCTGAGGCAGGAGGATTGGTGCGAGTTCGAGACCAGCCTGGGCTACAAAAGTGAGCTCAAGGACAGCCTCAACTGCATAACGAGACCCTGTCTCAAAAAGACAAAAAAAAAAAAAAAAAAAGTGGGCTTCTAAACCTTTACTTTGAGATGCTCAAATAATCATCTATGGGAACGGCTTACCAAAGGCATTAGAGGAATTCATTTGGAAACTTATTTTTATTTCTTTCAAAAACAAGAGAATTGAACTTCTCTTTTGCAGTTGTTTCTCTTCACACACACACACACACACACACACACACACACACACACACACGAAGGTTTAGTAACCTTCTTTTTCCTGAGACACTATCTACTGTGAGCAATGCCAACAGCTGAAAACATTGGGCCTGCCCTAGCGCTGTGAGAACGCAGCTCTCTCCCAGGGTCTGCCCAGATGCTCATTAAAATCCAATGAGTACCCACAAGGATGTGTTGTTTAGGGCCAGTGCCATAGCTTTTGGAAAGAAAAGAACCTCAACTCAGTGTGGGAAGAATGACAAAGTCAAGCACCATGGTAACTGGGTCAAATAAACTATTCAAACAGCAGTTCTGCACACATGAATGGGTGCTGGTTGAGCACACCACTCAGGGTATGACAGTTTAACTTCTTCCTGCTCTGTGTAACTTTTGCTAGTCCCCAAACTCCACACCATAATCACTGTTATCTTTGTGCCTCTCACCAGTGTCTTCATACTTCTTCCCTTCTTTATCTGTTTAACTAAAGGATTCTTTCTACAAGATTCACCTCTACCAAATATCTTAGACATTTTTTCAACATGTTTACTTCTTTCACTATATATATATATATATATATGTATATATATATATATATATATATATGTATATATATATATATATATATATATAGCGAGGTAATTTTTTATACTTATACTATATATGCTTATATTACATGTCTGATGTTATTGTCAAAAAATGAATCACCAGCATAATACTCTCTTCTTAAGCATAGTAGAAATCAGGAAGAGAGGTATTAGAGGAGAGCACTAAAAATATTCCTAATTTTTAAGAAGCATAAAATTCATTTGGCTGTCACAAAGTATGCTTTTATTAAACCTCACTATGCAGGAACATGTTTATTTCTCTTAAAGTGTTGCTGCATTTTGTGCTGGCAGCTACTGGATATTATAGTGTTTAGAATAGTTCTTTTGTTTGTGCTTGCTGCCAGAATTCCCAGCCCCAAATCAAACATTCACAGATTATAATTACAAATACTCTAATTGCTTCCTTTCCTTTGTATAACCTTAAATTTATATGCTTATTACTAATAGATAATGATTATTGCAAAGACAATTATTCTTAAGCTTTTTGGAATGACACATGATTTAAATAACCAGATAAAAATTTTAGCCCTGACTTTGAAAATGATAGGAAAGAAATGACCTTCAAATATTTATGTGATAAAAGGAGAGAAGAAAATATTCTAGTGGGACTGGCAAGATAGCTCAGCATATTAAGCTCCTACTTAGATGAGCTCAGGGACAAGAGTTCAATTCTGGTAGCACATGCCGGGCTGGCCCTGTCCCTGCCCATGTGAAACTGAGGATGGAGTCTGGGAGTGGTGGCACACACTTGTAATCCAAGTTCTGGGGAGGCTGAAAACAAGAGGATCGCTATGAGTTCAAGCTACATAGTGGGACCCTGCACAAAATACATTAAACAAAACAAAACTCTATTATTTCATCTGGTGATGGGAAATAGGAAATTGATATCATAGATTTTCAGCGAATGGGATGAAGCTATAGTTACATAGTAGATGTGCACTTTTCGAAATATTAAGAGTTGTATGACTCTTTCTGGAAAACACCAAATGGCAGATGATGCCCGTGCAGCGCAAGGGGCCGGAGGCCCCGGGGGCCCAGACATGGGAGGCCGGGGCGGCTTCCACGGAGGCTTCAGTAGTGGTCTTCGAGGGCACAGGAGCGGTAGGGGCCGTGGCCGGGGCCGGGGCCAAAGCTGAGGCTGTGGGGCTCACGGCGGTAAGACCGAGGACAAAGAGTGGATTCCTGTCACCAAACTGGGCCGGCTGGTCAAAGACATGAAGATCAAGTCCCTGGAAGAAATTTATGTTTTTTCCTTACCCATCAAGGAGTCTGAGATTATTGACTTTTTCCTGGGCACATCCCTCAAGGATGAGATTCTGAAGATCATGCTTGTGCAGAAGCAAACTCATGCTGGCCAGCGGACCAGGTTCAAGGCATTTGTTGCCATTGAGGACTACAGTGGTCATGTTGGCCTGGGTGTAAAGTGTTCCAAGGAAGTAGCCGCTGCCATTCGTGGGACTAGCATCCTGGACAAGCTCTCCATTGTCCCCATGAAGAGAGGCTACTGGGGAAACAAGATTGGCAAGCCCCACACTGTTCCTTGCAAGGTGACTGGCTGCTGTGGCTCTGTGTTGGTGCGCCTGATCCTTGCCCCCAGAGGCACTGGCATTGTCTCAGCCCCTGTGCCCAAGAAGCTGCTGCTGATGGCTGGAATTGATGACTGCTACACCTCTGCTAGGGGCTGCACTGCTACCTTGGGTAACTTTGCTAAGGCCACCTTTGATGCCATTTCCACGACCTACAGCTATCTGACCCCTGACCTCTGGAAAGAGACTGTGTTCACCACGTCTCCCTATCAGGAATTCACCGGTCATCTAGTGAAAACCCACGCGAGAGTCTCTGTCCAGAGGACTCAAGCTCCAGCAGTAGCTACAACATGAAGGACTTTTACACAAAAATAAAATGAAATAAGTCTGCAAACAAAAAAGAAAAAAAAAAAGTTGTGTGAAGTAACTCAGAAGGTTCTATGGGCCAGCAGTGAATTAATGAGGGAAAATGCTTGAAGGTGTAGGTATGAGCCATGGTCTTACTTACTCTTCTCTCATTGCTGGGACAAATACCTGAAATCCAAAGTGAAGAAAAGAAAGGTTTATTCAGCTCACCATTACTGGAGGTTTTATTTAATATTCGGCTAGTCCAAGGCTGAGTGGAACAGGGCAGAGAGCATTCAGTTCATGGCAGCAGAACAGCAACAAAATGGCAGCAGAGGCAACTGACCAACCAGAGCAACAGAGAGAGTCTGTCTCTCTATCTCTCTTATAATACATTCAGGCAGATCCATAATCCCAGCAGTACTGAGACATGTAATCCTAGTGGATCATGAGTTACCCTCAAACTCTAGAAGTTCTGCCCCATTGACTGCACCAGTCTTTGTAGGGACAACTAAACACAAACCGTAACAACCATGAATGTTATGCTTTGGGGAAATATATATGTTCTCAGTAATTATGTTTGGATGTCTTCTAAAATGATGCATTTCCTTCAAGGTTCTTACAATGTGATGCATTTGAATTTGCTCATACATTCAGAAGAAAAGAAGGCTAGTTGGTTTATGATGTTAATATACATAGATTCAAAATGTAAAATGGACTCAAGAGGCTAGAAGGAAACTTTTGAGTTCATGCAGGAAATATCATGAACAGACAAATCATTTGAGTTCAAGGTCCAATGTAAAACAATTATATGAGGAAGATATAAGAAAAACAAAGAATTAGAGGTTTTTCATTAACAGATGAGCTAACAATTTGATATATGTTTAAAGAACAGGTCCCTATATGCTAAATGCTCAAAGGATAGCATATAAGATGACAAACCCTTGGTAGTCCCAGCTGGTTGTCATTTGGTTCTGAGTATTTAAAAAAAATAAGTATTTTCATTGACCACACTGAGGTTGGAGTGAAAAGACAGCATGGGAAATCAACCAAAAATTGTGTCATACAAGGAATTATTAAATAACAGAATTCTTTTTAAGCCAAAGAAGGAAAAATGGAATGGGAAGAAGCATGATTATTTTTAGGTACGTGATGAGACACAGCCTGGCTTTAGAGAAGTAACATGACTGCAAGGCACAGAAAACTGTGACTATATCTGTAGCCTGCTACAACTTGCCCCCATAAAGGAACATGTGCTCCAAATTATTGATTTATCACTAATACAGATATAATTGATCTTGTTGTGCATTTTGTTCTTTAAATTTCTCTCAGGAAACCTTTGTTAATGTCAAAATGTGAATATGCTATTTGAAATGAATATTTGTATATATTAAATGTATAAAGGAAATTTGGAATACATGGTAGTTTTATTCAGTTTGGTAACAATGAGCACAGAATGTGTACTTATGTAGCATAAAATAAGAATTATGTAATATTTCATAAATAAAAGCCAGACTGTAAGAATAAAAAAATATAGCTTTGAAGGTTTTATTAAGGTTGCCCACATTGTTAAGAATGCATAAGAAAATTTGAAACAAATTTATTAAAATGTAAATTGAAAATGTATATTATTCAAACATCAAGCAATGTAAAATTAACTCTCTTCCATAAAATAAAAAAAAAATTAAATAATGTGCATTTTATAACCAAATAAATCATTCATAAAACACAAACTAGACGTTTGTGTGTAATTTTGAGACTTTACCACTTCTACTTAGATAGCATAAGAGTTTAAATTTGTCTGTAAATCTGCTCAGTTACGTATAAACTACAAGGTTTAGGATGGGCCTTATGTTTTATCAAGTTCATCTACCTTTTCATTTCAAGAAATATAGTTTACACATCTGTCTTAGTTACCTTTTACTCGTTGCTGAGACAAATACCTGACACTCAAGATGAAGGAAGGAAAGGTTTATTTAGCTCACAGTTTGTGGAGGTTTCAGTACATATTCGGTTGGCCCAAGGCTGAGTAGAGCACGGCGGAGAGCATCCAGTTCAAGGCGGCAGAACAGCAGCAAAATGGTGGCAGAGGCAGCCAACCAAACAGGGCAGCAGAGCAGCAGCACCAGCTCGAGCTACAGTCTGTCTCTCTGTCTCTCTTTATATTACATTCAGGCTCTCCTCCTTAGCTCCCACCCTAGGCTACACCCATAATCCCAGAAGTACTTCCACCCATAATCCCATCAGTACTAAAACCTGTAATCCCAGGGATCATGGATCAAGTCTCAAACTCTAGAAGTCCCCGCCCAATGACTCCATGAGGCTTTGGGGGGACAACTAGACATAAACCATAACAACATCCATGAGCACGACAGATATCATTGGGAGGTCCTTACTGTTGATCCCTGTGTCTCTAATGCTCCCTTTAGGATTCCGATTCCCAAAGTTAACCCTGACCTTGATGTGCAGAACTGAACCTGGAGGTTGTCTTGTCACCATTGCCCCATCTCAAGTTGTGACATCCATAAATTCTGAGATTAATTCAACTATAGGAAATGCATACACAGAACCTAAACAAATGTTTCTGATTATGACAACTATGAGTTTCTTACAAGAAAAAGAAAATCTCAACAAAGACCAAATGACTTTATACACCTACACTGTAGGCCAATATCTCCCATGTCACCTGAGTGATCTGTAGGAAATTCCTTAATATGTTGCCTTTGAGAAATATTTTTTGTTCCTTTCACTTCAAATTATATCTTTAAAAGAGTCAATCAGTTACATAATCACTGCTATGCATTTTCAGTTTCCTCACTTGTCTTTGATCTAAGATTTAAATATGTTTAAAAGTATAAAAGAGTTGTGAGATTAAAAGCTTTTGGAATGCTAGTTTCCATTAAATGGTTCCAAAGTCTATGAAAAATGACTTTTATTACTCAGTAGGTGGGTTACAGGAGGAAGCAGTGCATTGTAAAGAGGATAAGCACACTTCCTGTAGTCAAATCTCCATGTCCAGAGCATAACATGACCTTGAACAACTTGTCTACTCTTCTGGTTAGTTCCTCAAGCTAAAACCAAACAAATGAACTTCACTGCTTTATATTTTTCACAAAACATTCTAAGACAATTTTGTATCAAATATTCAGCATACATATATACTCATATATCTGTTTAAAATAAAATACTCTACCTTAATGGTGCCTTTTAATCTATAATAATTATGAATTCAAAGACTGTATTCTCATATCAATTGCAGCATTTAATCTCTGCAGCAAAACTATGAGATCTGTTTTACTCTTTTTTCCACTTTGGAGATAAAAGAAATTGAAATTTCCATGGATTAATTTAATCTGAATAAATTCCTAACTGTGTAGCAGACACGTGTTCAATTCTAATGTTATTTCCCTCAGCTTTTTCCTACTATGGGAACAATTATTTAAGAATAAACTACCGCGTTGTCTCACGAGTGAGAGAGTTGACTACCAGTGAGAGCTTATATGTGCTGGGGAGCTCTACAAAGTCAATTCTGCTGTGGGGCTTTAAGAGTTCATTGGCTAGAAGTCATTTTGTTCTTGCCAAGGTTAATTGGACTACACAAACACTCTACCAGAGATTTTATAATAAGGACTAGGGACAACAATAGCCACAAAACTCAAAATGGCAAAAATATTTGATAGAGCTTGAATATTTACCCTGACCAAGGATCATGTAAAATGTTTAATATTTAGCATCTTTTTCATTGTCACAAAACATTTTTAAGCCCTGAACTAGTCCATTGTTGGTGGTTAAAAAACTGAAGCTTAGAGTGATTTTTTTTTTCCCTCAAAGTGATACAGATTCTAAGTGGCACAGCTGCTGTTTGAAACCAAGATTGTGATTGCATATGCAAGAGAATGGCAGAAGTTGGTAAGAGGAGGCTGTTGGGGGGCTTTTCAGAACCCAATAACAGCAGCAAGCTTCCCTTAAATTCTGGAAAGTGGAGGTATTCATGCAACACAAAGGAAGACCAGCGTGCATGAGAGTTGTAAGAGAGTAACTGACACAAGCTATCTGCTTAAACTCTGAACACTGATCCACTGTGGTCATAGCTGATGAGAACTTATAACAACATGCACCAATATGAAGCAACACAAACTTTATGTAACTGTGTAGAGATACAAACTTGAAGTTTTAATACTGTCACTAAATATCAGGCACAGAACCAATATACAAGATGTCAATGGGATGAACTATGAAAATTTAAGTAGCACTTGGGCCAAAATTTTAGTCTTTCTGCCATGCCTGGGAAAGCCTAGCATCATTTTCATGTGGAGAAGAGACTCACTAGTAACATTTGGCCTACCCACATCCTTATTCCTGTGTAGCTTGCATATATGCATATGGAAGACTTTCTGTTAAAAAAAAAGAGAGACTTGAGATGATTAATTGTATATGTTGACATGATTGGGCCACAGAATGTCTAGACACTTGGTTAGATATTTTTCTGATTGTGAGAATAGATTTAGCCTCAGATGAGCATTGGAATTGGTTGACTGGGTGAATCAAACTGTTCTCTTTAATCTGGATGGGCTTCTTGCAGTCAGTTAGAAATTTATACTCCTTTCTTTCTTTCTTTCTTTCTTTCATTTTTTCTTTCTTTCTTTCTTCCTTCCTTCCTTTCTTTCTTTCTTTCTTTTGTGGGACCAGGGTTCAAACTCATGACCTTGCACTTACTAGGCAGGCACTTGTGCCATGGAGCTATCACTCCAGTCTCTAGTTAGAAATTTAAATAAAATGCCAAAGGCTGAGCAAAGGGGACCTTCTCCAACCTGGGTATTTCAAACTGGCACATCCAGAGTTCTTACCTTTGAATTCAAACTAAAGTGTTTCTTACTTGGTCTCACTACTGCTGGTGACTGAAGTAACACTCTTGGTCTTCCTGATCATTCCGAGCTCACTGGCCTTCAGACCCAGAATGGAAGCTGTTACTTAGGTTTCCTTGTGTCTTATTTAACAAAAAGGGGCTTCTCAGTCTCTACTAGCCTATGAGCCAATTCCTTATCATAAAGCTCTTCCTATATCCATGCTGTTGGTTCTGTTTTTCTGGAGAGCTCTGACTAGTATAGACTCCAACAATACTTCCTCCATTCCCATATATATACTTTCAGAACATTTATCTAAATGTTGATCAGATAACAACTGATCTTCTCCCCAAAGGTCAAAGCTGTGTTTTCTGCCCTTAGACTTGCCTGTATGATAACATTCATAGAATACAGAAGATGCAATACTGTGAAGCTTCCTGTGACAAAAATTTTATGTGTTGCTGTTTCTTGAGGTAGACATGCTTTAAGAACTCTGAGTTGTCCTGCAAAAAAAGAACTTCATGCTGAACCACCCTACAGAGGACATATATGCCACAGTTTAGGTTGAGATGTCCCCCAGTGCCTCATCGAGTCATGGGGTGGACTTGTAAGAGTTAGTGTTTAACTCATAACCCCATTCTGGGACATGGGCATGAATGCTTTACCTCACCTAGGGCTGATAGCCTAAATGCAGTGTAATCAGGGAGCAAGGCTTCCCCTTTGCCTGTACTGCTGCTGTTACTATTGATGCTCCTCTTCCCTTTCTGCTCTTGCTGTTTTGCTTTTTTCTGCTGCCCTCCTCTGCGTGCTGCTCTGACTTAGAGCCAGCCATGTATTGACTGAAACCTTCACCAACTGTGAGCCAAATAAGTCTTTCCTTCCTTAATTTGAGGAGCCAGGCAGTTTGTTCCAGTAACAAGAGAAAAGTAACTAAGACAATATGTAAAGTGAAGAAATATGCTCAGGAAGCTTCACCTTTTCAGCTATTCCAGCTTCCATCTGATTCAATCTTTCCAGCCAACAGCTATGTGGGGGAAGAAGATGTTCAGCGTTTTTATTCTAGCAGTTACACGTACTATCTTGAGAAAAAGTGTCTAGTTGAGGTGAATTGACCTCAGTATAGTGAAGATTGTTAAGTTTTTATTTTAATTACTAATCTGATGTTTATTTCATAACAGAGGACTAAACCATGAATGCAAATTGGGGTAAACCCATGAAGATAACTATAACCTAAGAACATAGAAGCATAAACTTATATATTTGGAAGTTTCAGGGATATCCCTACAACACAGTATTGCAAATATCACAGTGCATTTCAAGATAAACCTTTCTATAAAAATGCAGAAACTTGGTTATACAACTTTTAGGCTTCTCGCCATTATCAAATGTATAAACCAGTTGAACGTTGACGTGAAGGGAGAACTGCAGATGGAACGTCCTTGCCAAAGCGTACGGTGTGAGTGCAGCCTATTACTCCACCCACAGAAAGAGAAGGGAACTGCTGGCTTCGCAAATACAGATAGACGGCCTCCAGCACAGCTGCTCAGAGTGCCGGGTGGAAATCTAGGCAGCAGAGAGAAGAGAGGCGAACTGGTCCCCTGTTCCTCTGGCTCACTGAAAGCGTGGAATGAAGTGCCATCCCACAAAGGTGTTTTCAGCGGATTAGAGGAGGGCTAAGTAGGAGCTCATGGATTTCCCTGACAGTTTTTAATTATTTCCAGGATGGTTTCTTAAAAGAATAAAAGTGTATTTAGAACAAATCAGCAATGCAAGAGAAGCTGTGAGCTAAGTGCACAGTAGAAGGGACGTACAGCTGAAGATCCTCAGGAGTTTCGGAGAAATGCACAGGCACACACTGGCGTCCTTTTATTTGGCTGCTGGGCTCAGTCTGTGAAGCCATTTTAGTATAAGGACAAGCTCTCCCACGATGCACTGTCTCTCTTCCACTCCCTCTCAGTCTCTACCCAGAATGCACCACTCTTCAACAGGGGGAAGAGCTTTACAGAGCTGAATGTGAAAGGTGAGTGTCCAAAGACACTAGCTCAGGACCGAAAAGTCAGTTAAATGTTTTTATGTTTTGATTGTTAAATGAGATTAAATATGCTATAGTATCATCACCAAAATTATATTTCAACCAGAATTAATCAAATGTATGGCAGGCAGTGCTGTAGATTCTGGTGATAAGATTGTGAACCAGATGCAAACCCTGACTCCACGCTTCTGTCTTGGGTGACCACTTCGGGTGACCACTTCGGGTGACCACTTATTTCAGGGATCTTCTGCATCCACCAAAACGCTCAGAGCCCTGCAGGGCCTCCTTCCCCCTGGGCCAGCTAGAAGGGTGTGCATAGAGACAGCATGACTGTGGTTTGCAGCTTCGCCCAGGTGCCACAAGCATCGCCAAGCTCCATCAGCAAGAAGTCATGTAGCCATGCCTGGCTCCAGGCCAGGTTAACGATGAATCTGCAAGAGAACAGAAAATATGGATTTTGCTGAACACTGTGAATATTGTGCTAATAGATGGCTTTCTAAATTGAGTGGAAGCAAATAGACAAAGCCAAGCACTGGGACATTTGGGCTGTGTAGGTTTGCAAACTGCATTCAGCAATGGAATCCAATAGAGCTGTTTCTAATTATGTATAAAGCAACTAAATGCAATTATGCTTAAGTACTACAATGAGGACAGTTTTCCCAGAAAAATTCTTTGGAGTACAGTAATTACAAGTGAATTTTAAATATTTTATTTATTTCTCATTTTAAATACTAAATAAAGAAAAATACAATTTGAACTATGACCTGCTTGAATAAGTGGCCTATTTTACTAAAATATGAGTTACCTGTGTTCTAGGATTCTTATATATTGCATGATCTCTTGTGAAATGAGAAAACCTTTATAATGTTGAAGTGTACTTAAGAAACTAAAGAATTATAAATAGATTAAATATTAGATTTTGTTCCCTTTAATATGAGATTAGTGGCATACGTCTTTTAATTTGAAAAAATGAAAAGTGATAGGATTGAAACAGAGACTGAATCAATGAGGATAACACAGAAATATTACAAACCTACATTTTGATTTTGCACATGCCTGGTACATTTCTCCCTAATTTTTGTACATCCATTTTTCAGTATTACTTGGGAGGGACCCTCTTAAGTTCACTAAGGTGCTTTCATCCAAAATGCCTCCAGCCTTGAAAGCACTGGTTTCCTTTAGGTGAATGATGCAGCCATCGTTTAGGATGCCCTCAAAGCCACCGTGAAGAGATGGAAGAATATTCTCCTTCCTCTATAAATTGACTCCCGATGGTGTTTACTCATTTACTTATGTTGTTGCCCTTTCCCGGTTACTTACAGAAGTTATTGATACATTTCTGGCGCATCATTGTGAAAGAATATGGCAGAGGTGGCTGCTCACCTCCTGATAGGTGGGCAGCAATGACAGAGGAAGTGCCTACGGTCAAAATAGCCCCTTCAAGGGGATGCCCCCTCTGACCTGAGCTCCTGTCTCTGGCTCTATCTCCTATTCCACCACCTGGTAACAGTACTGTATGATAACCCGGATTTATGCCCTCAGCTTTTGGAGGACATTTAATATACAGACCATAAGGGGTGTGGGGAGAAGATCATGGAGGGTTAGAAGCAGCAACGCTCAAGAGTTGATTGGAAATGAGCTGTGAGAAGACTTAAGTACAACAGAACTACGGGAAGACCTCTTGAAGGAGATCCCCTTCTGAGGAGACCTCCTAACAGGGATGTTTATAAGAAGCAGGCCTGCTTCCCTGTGCCTGAGCAGCTTACAGCCTCAGCCCTCGCAGCCACCTTGCAGCTCCTCCCTGAGCCGACCTTCCTTTCACTACGACACGATACGTAGTGAGATAGTTGCAAAACAGAGGCTCCTCAGATCAAAGATTTAAGGAAAGCACAGGCTAAAATAATTTATAGCGGGCAGTGGCTGAGTTAGGACCAGTAAGCCCCCTAGGGACAGAGCAAAGAAACAGGCATGTCATAGCCAGGGACCCAGAGTCAGGCACCAAAGGATCTATGAGACAGTGAGAGTCATAAGCACTTATAATGGCTGTGAGTAGAAAAACCACATGCTGAGAAAAGACAGTGGTGCAGGGGTACATCACGTTTGCTCCCACTACTCCTAAATGTCACTAGGTCTGTGCCCAGGAGCTACCTCTTACTGACTCCCAAATGCTATTGAATTCCATACAAAATGGCTCTTTTACTCTAAGCCCTAAACACTGCTGAATTAAAAAACAAATACCTTATGAAGATGAACAACTGAAATTCATGATCAAGGAGAATGGAATAAATAATCTAAATCAATGCCCAAAAAACATATTTCCTGATGGACGACAGGAAACACTAAAATCCCGGTCGCGTTGACACAGAGACAGAGGAGTATTGTTTTGACCAAGGAGGCAAAAGAGGAAGTGAGAAGTCCTGAAAATGGAGTGTGGGGTGGAAACACTGCCTGCTCACTGACCACTGGGAACCACCGAGGCCACTACCCAGAGAAAGGCAGGGGAGGCTGAAATATAGCTGAGCTCAGAGCATGGGGCAGCTGAGCGAGGTGCACGGGCAGGGCACGGAGCAGAGCCTGCTGCAGAGCCTCAACGGAGACCCCAGCTTGGCTTCCTGAGGGAGAGAAATGCTGGGGACCCACCTGTGTCCTGAGGCTGCCTGAGGGCCCGAGAGCCGCACCTGTGAGGGACTAGAGGGTTTGTGTCTTAGATTTTCTTCTCTTCTCTTCTCTTCTCTTCTCTTCTCTTCTCTTCTCTTCTCTTCTCTTCTCTTCTCTTCTCTTCT
>PVJA010009717.1:0-59761 GCA_004027025.1 Myocastor coypus
AGAGGAGAGGAGAGGAGAGGAGAGGAGAGGAGAGGAGAAGAGAGACCAGAGAAAAGAGGGAAGAGAAGAGAGAGGAAAGGGGAGAGAAAAAAAAGGAAAGAACGAAAAGAATGGGAGTGAAAAGAGCAAGCGGGAAGAGAAGGAAAAGGAAAGAAAGTGGAAAGAGGGAAAAGGAGAAAAGATACAAATTTAAAATAAGAGTGAAGTACAAGTCAGATTTCCACGGCAGGAAAAACTTAGACAGGTGTCATTAATTCACAACTCTCAATCTTAGGACATAAAACTATAATATTTTCAGGTGTAGGTGTAGTAGCTTGTAATTAGCAAAGCAAAGAAATTGTAAAAATTGTAAAAATTTTTACAGAAATTGTAAAAATTCTGCTGATAGAATTTTTATTCTAAATTGTTCTAAGGCTCACATGTTTTCCTGAATCTCTGTGATGTAATAAAATAATAAAAATAACCTCTATTTTGGAAGTACAATATCTACTACAGGAGAGCTCAAATTACAAGATACTAAGGCCAAAAAAAACAAACAAAAAAATCATTAAGTCTTTATTGATGCTTGTACTCTTGTGTAAAAAGTCCTCCATTTAATCATTTTAATATCCCAAAGGGTTACCTATGGTCTTTATCTCCATTTGATTGGTGGGGAAACCTGAGCTCCAGGAGTCAAGGGGACTTGCTGAGGGACACACAGGCGCTGTTGAATGTCAGGGTCAAAGTAAAGAGCAGGCCACGCAGCCACCCAGCATTTGAAGGATCTGGTTTCTGCTGGAGGCCTACATGGAGATACCTCTGGCCCATCTGTACTGTCTCTCAAGAAACAATGAGCACACTAATTGTCAAACTACCTGTTAATATTGCTTCCTCTCATAATCAGACCCTCTTTATCCAAGACATGATGTCGTATTACTTGAGGTTACTTAGATAGATCTTAATATCACTGTTACTTGCCAGTTACTGGGGAGGGTCACTACTTTTCTTCATTTTTCTTTGGATTTCCTTCAGATCCTAATGCACCTGAAGAACGTGTTGTCCATGACTGTGCCACGGCTGTGTCATTTAGCAATAGCAACTTTTCAACTGTATTATAAGACAGAGGGATGCACATTGAACTACCACTGGCAATATATGATTGAACTACCATTAGGCAATACATGATTGCGTGTTACTCACGGGCTGTAAATGAGCTACATGTTTGCAAAGAGACAGGCACGCAAAGAAGTTGTACAGAGACGTGAGACAAACTGGTGCCCAGCTTGCCAGCTACCTCTGGTGTCTGTAGTGTGGGTAGTACCTAGGAGACCCTGCCACCAGCCCCAAGGAACTGCAAAACAAGACTGTGGTCTCTAACTAGCAAGTTAAAGCTTCATATTTATTTTTGCAACATTTAATGGGAAGAAAAGATCAATTAGATTTTAAATCTATTCATATTTTACAATAAATTGAAAGAAAGAGCTATTGCAATTTTAAACATAATTTGATGTGAATTTTAAATGATTATAAAATGATTTTGATTACTTTAATATCTACTTACATGAATTCAATTTTTACTGAAGATGTTTACCAAGAATTTGAAGTAGTCATAAAAAGTCTTTTATGTAACCATGTCAAGCATAAAATAAATTTCTTAAAAATAGTGTTTTTCTCCAACTAAAAGTTCAAGTTTCTTACTAGCAATAGCTTAAAAAGATCATTTTTTAAAAAGTTTTAACAAATTCTGATTTCCTATCCTACACATATTCTGTGATTTTAAACAAGGTTACATAAAAATGGTAATGGTGACTTTTTCAATCAGCTGAATTTGTGTGCTCCCAAATCCTTTCAATTAATCTTAGAACATCAAGCACATAAAATTTCTACCATGCACTAAAGGGGGCATAAGTTTTTCTTAGTTCTTGTTATTCGTATTTATTTTCCTACTAGGTTGAATAATATTGATCAGTAAATGTAGGAGAATGCTTACCTGAAGGGGTGCCACTCATGAGGTCAGGGCACAAAAGGCCATGTAGGGCTTCTACCACTACAATGCAGGAAGCCAGGTGCCTCTGTGAGCATGTGCGAGACACACATGCAAGGAGGATCCGTGGCAAGGAGCCCTAGCCTTCCTCCCATGCTAGCTTGCTCTGCACAAGAGAGGACAACCTAGTGAGTGTATTTCCCAGTTCCAGCCAAGCCTCAGGTCACATCAGCCGTAGCCAAACTCTTGACAAATGTCTCATGAAATAACCTAAATTGGCTTAGATGTTCCCATAGTCATTGTCTCAGAAATTGTCTAAAATAATAAATGTTTGCTGTTGATTTAAGCTACCCCAGCTAAGGAAGTTTTATATCAGAATACACAGTTGCTTCCCTGGATTACATTACTGATAGTTTACTACCCTACATTAGCTACTACTATAGCAACAATCACCATAGCAATCTCTTAGGTATATTACACCTTAGCCAACTATAAAATAAAACAAAATTGAAGCATATGTGTCATATACGCCTGGGCTCACCTTGGCTCAGTGATTCATTTCCACATAGGGGTCTTAGGATGAGCAAGTCCTATTTATAGAGAAGCAATGTCTCAGAGCTTTGCATGGTATGATCCTCTGTCCACATAAAAATGTTGAATAAGTGTGCTGCAACTCTATTAGATAATGTCTCTAGAAAGTATTGTATGTGTGGAAATCTCTACTATGGGGTTAAGGATTATCTGCAATTTACATATATGTGTATCTTCAAGCAATAGTGAAGTACTCAGGGTAAAGCAGCTCTTCAAATGTATTATCCTTTCACTTACATATTCAAAATATCTTGAAATATCTCACTTGAGTATACTGGTGATACTTTCTGAGTGCTACATTTTGTGTGTGTGTGTGTGTGTGTGTGTGTGTGTGTGTGTGTGTGTGTGTGTGTTTGAGACAGGGTCTCACTATGCAGTTCAGGCTGGCCTTGAGCTCATTTTTGTAGCCCAGGCTGGTCTCGAACTTGCACTGATCCTCCTGCCTCACCCTCCCAAGTGCTAGGATTACAGGTGTGCACCACCACACCTGGCTCATTGCTACATATTTTTGACAATCATTTATTTTGTTAAATTGGGGATAACAAAATGAATATGATTTAAACAATAATGCTACTTTTTGGTCATATAATTCTAATTTAATTATCTGAAAAATTTATGATTATTATATATTTAATTATGCACGTAAATCTTAAAAAGAACTTCCACAAACTTTTCTGAACAGAAATTTTAACAATTATAGGAGTAAGAATAGAAACTAAACAAACATATTGTCTTCAAAACTTGTGTTCCTACTCTGTGTATTCTTAAAGTATTAGACTCACATCAAAATCATTAGTGATTCAATCTTTAAACAGAATTATTCAGGTTTTTGTCCTCTCCTTGTAAATATTTTTAAAGTAAAACAATGTATGTATAAGAAGCTTCTGAAGTGCCTGGAATGTTTACCACTAACGAGTATGGAACTTTTGTGCCTATAATTTGAGTATTTCCATCATTAATCAAAAATACATAATGCAGATGGAAGTGAATTAAATATCTTAACCAAGCAACTGGGTTAAAAGCTAATGTTTGCTGCTGAGAGCCCACACACACAGGTGTCCTTTGCATGAGAGGGTGCTATTGTGTGTGTAAACCCACTCACACGTGCTCTATTATTCATGTTTATTATAGAGAAAAGTTGATTTGGGACTGTAAATATGAAAAACAAAGCTTTAAAATTGCTTTGCTTTGTACCCACCGAGTTAGCCGAGAGATAAATTAATAAACAAAATTTATAGCAAGCATATTCTGTTCAAAGCTAAATTAATTCCTAAGCCATTAATTCAGCTCCTTAAAGTAAAAGTACTCTAGTAACTCAATTTATTTGTAACTCAACTCTTTTTTAGCCCAATTTAAAAGTTAATGGTGTTGTATTTTATACTCTACAACTAGCTGTTCTTCATCTGTAGGAAGAGCATTGTTCACCAGTTTATAAATAGGCATATGTCTCGTTTGACCTGAATAGATCCACGAATAAGTTCACCAGTTCTTTACACATGTATAAAGGTTCACTTGCATGACACCCCTTACAAAATAGCACACTCACGTGCATACAGGCATCGTTCTAAAAACACTACTTTGTGTTGCTTTAAATTTTCCAGTTGTTTTCCTTCTTCATTGTAGACTGCACTAGGCAGATACAGTATCAACTCTCACCATTATTTGATCTAAGAATTTTCAGAAAAACACCAGTACTCCATGGTGTAACTCCTGATCGACAATAACATTGAATCTTATTACATTTTTGCCATTATTTGGGTTTGCCTTTTCTGCTTGAATGACAAATGCCTGTGAAGTTTCCTCTAGACAGATGCAGGTGCCTGCTCCATTGTCAGGCCCCATCCGTGCCTTGATATGGGCAGTGGAAGATGAGAAGAGTTAAAATGGTCTATACTGGAACAGAATTTTGACTTGGTCTCTTGTTTCCCCTCATTTCTCTAATATCAGTCCCAAATAGTACTCATCTCTTGAAGCTAAATTACAAAAAAAGAAGGGATATTGAAATGTATCAGTCCACAACTTCTGATACATTTGGGAATTGCTTCTGGTTATAAACCACTAAAATACTGGCATTATTCCTTAAAGTAGGAGGCAAAGGAAAAATCTTCTAGTAAGCCTATTGTTCAAATTAAATGAGATTATATTTTTGAAAGAGAAAAAAATACTGTTTATCACAGCCTATTTTACTATCTTTTCCACATAATAATATGTGAGAGTGCAATCTGTATTCTCATACATAAGAAAATGGAAGAACATAAAAATCAAGCTCTCACATCAAAAGCAAATAAGGGACAATACGAACCACTAATCAAGCCAGGCATCCTCAGACCTCTGGTGGAATGACCAAAGGTCAGCTTGTGATGCCCAGGTGAACTGAGCCAGCATGGTGCTGGGCATGGAGTGCCCACCCAAGGACAGTTGCTAGCAGCGCAAAAGGGAGAACTGGAGGGGAAGATGTTGTGATATCAAAACAAAACTCATCAGGCTAGGTTCCCTGACTTGAACTCAGCTATTCACATCACTGGAGGGGCTTGAGTCCTCACCATAGCTGAGGATGGCTGTGGTTCTCTTCAGGAAAGCTCTGGTCCTTACTTTGAGCATCACTGAAGTTCAGACTCCTCAGCTCTCTGGTACAGAACCTTAATCCCATTGGCATAGGCTTCCTAGCTTCCACCACTGAGCTTGGGGCCTTCCAGAGTAGATTCTTGACATAGACATGCATGAGATATTACAATATTCTCTAAGCCTCTAGTTATGCTCATGTAGGACACTGTCCTGGGCTGTAGATCTTCACGTGGGCTTGATCCAGGACCTCAGCTAGATTCTTGGGGTCTCAAGTGTGTGCGCACAGATCTTCCACACTCTTCTACATTTGACTCTTTTTCCTAAATATTATAAAACAATCCTACAAATTATATATCCTATATTAAATGCTCTCTTCGTAAACCTTGACTACAACAAAGGTAAATTCCTGCATTAATATAATTTGAAACCTATCTTTTCTTTTTTGTTTTACTAGAACTCTTTGGAAAAATTTGAAGAAGTTGTCAAAGTCATTAGCCACTGTTTGTATTTTTAGGCTAATCCAAGAGAACGCACCTCAGTCTAATGGTGAATTGAGAATACCCTGAAGCATCTTTGTCTACCATTTTCACTTGTCAAACCCAAGATCTATGTTCTTGAGCTAAGCATGTCCAAAAACGTGACTACTGTTCTTTCCTTCTTCAACTGTGATGAGCTCAAACTGAGCATGCTTACAAATGCAGCTCTTCATAATGTGCACAAGTGTATGAATAGGCTCATGGAATGAAGCTTCCTTTCTTGTCCCCAGCAGAGGTGTTGCCTCCACCATGCTGGAGGTAACTTGGAGCTTGCCATATCTGCTGCAGGTAATAAATTTTTCTCCACTGGTTTACCTACAGGTTTTGTACCCCTCTTGGTTTTGCACTCACCAAGATGTGAGTCCACTGTGTTTGTTTTCAGTAGAGATAAAAAATTTAGTTCTAATGGACTCAATTTGTAGCTGTATTTCCCCTGTTGCACTTTGAAACCTCAGACTGTGCTTTGTCACGTGTCAAATTCGACAATATTACTATTGTGGGTACATTTGTTGATGAAACAGTAGTTACAAAATTCTTTCATATGATAGAACAAACCTTCAGAAACACTGTGCTAGCTCTCACACTATGTTCATGCAATACATAACCCAATACAGTTTATTATTGAAATCAAGAATGTATTTTAAATTTTGAGAATAATATATCAACTATCTTAAATATAATAATCATATTCATTTGTGCTATTAAAATATAAGCCAAAGTTTCTATTAAATGTAAATAAATTATAAGGCATTCTTAATAAAGGCACCTGAAAAAGAAAATGTAGTTGTCCAATATAGTTTATAAAGTCAAGTTGAAAAGTGAAAGTGATAAAATAGAAGGACAAAAACAATCAAAATAAAGAATTAAGTAGATTCGTAATAAATTATAATTCTCTCCCGTCATTAGATAAAACTGAATAAAAACAGATTTCTAAAATGTGTAGCACATCTTTAAACACACACACACACACACACACACACACACACACACACACACAAACTTATCTTTACTCCATTGCAGGTACCTGATAATTTTCCATTCTGCAGCATTTCATCTGGATTCGATCTGTTTGTAGGTCAGGGAATTGGATGGATATTTTTCCTGCCAGACTACCTTTTGTGCTTGCCAGTTCCCTGGCTTTTTCATAAAGCTGCAAGGATTTGTTTGCCAGGGATTTCGATTTGGTGAATAAGTCCCTTTCTGCTCCCTTAAGGAATCGTGGCTCAAGCTTCCGTTTGCATGAGCCAGGAAGCCAGCAAACTGAATGACAGAAGGGAGATAAGAAATAAAGGTTGGAGTAAAGGAAGGTACCCTTTGCTTTCCTGACAGGGTCCCTGAGAGATGTAATAAATTTGGCTGACGTGCATCTTGCTGCTGATTGGAATAGAAATTGGAGCATTTTTTTTCAGCAAAAATTATCTATATGTTGTAAAGTTTAACCACAAAAGAAACTTTCTTTTAGAAAAATAAGGTAACTTAGGTGCAAAAGCCCTATATAAAATTGCTAACAAAGCCATGGGCTTGACCTACACAAGTTGTATTTAACTAATGTATGAAATCATTCTTATATCCAAATTGTGCATTTATTGTATAGCATTCAGATTGATTTCTCTTACTTCCTTATAATTCCTCAAATGATTCCAAATATTAATTGAAGTATGTCTTTGTTACTCTTCTCTCATTGCTGGGACAAATACCTAACACACAAGCTTAGGGAAAGAAAAGTTTATTTAGCTCACAGTTACTGCAGTTTTCAAATTATTGCCCCTGCTCTAAGGGTCTGGAGGAGAGGTTGGGCGCTGCCATGTCTAGAATGATCTGCTCCATACCTCTAAGAGAGGCCACCTTGTGGAGGAGGCATGGATACTGTCAATTTAACAGTTCGCACTTCTATGGCCCTCCCCCTTAAGCCCTGCCCTGGACCTTTAGTCCCGCCCCTCGAGCCGTGCCCTTGACAGCCCCATGATTTACATGAGGCTTTGTGGGGACAACCAGATACAAACCATAATGAAGTAGAACATAATTGAAGGACACATTCAGTCAGGTACACTGCTGGGCGCTTTCCCATAAAATAGCACATCTGTTTATCAGCACCAAAATCAAGAAACAAGAATTAGTAGTAGCCCTCAAGCTTATGTTTTACTTCGTTTTAAACCTTCACAATTATAGTTTTAACTCAATTACTATTTATGTGGGGATATAAGTTACACCGAAAATGTTAAGAAATATACGTACTTGCTCCCTGGGTGTTACTAGTTTGGTCATTACTTCAGGAGTCAGAGAGAATTTCTTTCAGTATTATTTTCTTCTGCATGTAATTTTGAGAACACAACCTTTGTTTTCTTAAAAAAAAAAAAAAACTGTCCCCAGTGGATTTTATGGCCCTATTTCATGGGTTCCTGATATGACTCAGATCAATCTTGCATGACCCCATTATAGTAAATATTGCAATATATAAATATAAAGCCGCTACTGTACCTTTTTGGCCCTCAAACAAATCCTCTTTGAATAGTACAGTAGTAGTTATATTAGATAATATAACTGGAGGTATGATTTTCAAACAACATCACCAACAGAATAAACTATGTACAATAAACTGTGGACTAAGTCTGACTGTGGTCTGCTTTTATAAATAAAGTTTTACTGGAACACAGCTCTGCTCATTTGTTTTCTTTTTGGCTATGCCTGCTTTATAGTAAAATAGCTGCAGAGATAGCTTTGGGAAGTTGTAATAGAGACGATGTTATCTGCAAATCCCCCAAGCACTATCATTTCCTTTACAGAAGAGGTCTGCTGATCTTTTCTTATACCAACAAAGTCTGTTTATTACTCAAGTCTCACAGTAAGCACAGTTTGTCTGACAAGGACTACGTTCCTTGAGGTCTCTCAGTGATCTTTTGTGACTAATTCTTTAGTCTTTCATGAAACCAGCAACGTTTTACCAATGACACTGAATAGAGCATAAGGAACTCTACACAAATGTAACATGCATCCTTTGTACTTATTTCTATTATGCAAAGCTAGTCATGTGATTGTCTCATTGTAAAAAGATTGAAAAGTGGTTTATCTTTACCAGAAATAACATCACATCTTTAATTAAAATGTGCTGTTTGGCATAGTAATATAACATGCAACTTAATTAAGTGATCCAAACAGTATTTTTGCTGTGGAAAACTTCAGGAAAAAATATATGTAGCACAATATATTCATCATGGCATATATATTGTTATGATTTGTGTCTAGTTGTCCCCGCACAGCCTCACGCAGTTATGGATTAGGACTTCTAGATTTTGTGATTACTTTATGATCTACTGGGACTATGGGTGATCCAAGGCTGGGCTTATGTATTTTAAAACTGTTGGGATTATGGCCGTGAGTACTCTGCCAGCCTGGAGGGATAGCCTGAATGCAAAACAGGAGAGACACACTTCCTTTCTATACCCACTGTTGCTGCTATTTCTCCATTTTTCACTGTTCTTTGCTGCTCTCTGCCCTGTGCCAGACTATCTTGGAGACAACAGAGTATGGACTAAAATGTCCAGTAACTGTGATCTAAATAAACCCTTCCTTCCTTCATTTTTGGTGTTGGATATTTGTCCTAGCAGTAAGAGAAGAGTAATTGAGACACTCTTCATGATCCACGAAGGTAAAAATCATGTTCAATTCATAGTATGTTGTCTTTAGAAAATGCTTAACATATTATTTTAAGGAAAGAATGAAAATCTGAGGGACAAATGTATCATCAATGTTGCTGAAATTCTTAATCTTTTAATACACACAAATAATTTAGGCTTTTGCTTTAAGCATGGTTATATTTTGGCAATTTAAGTATACATCATAATTTCTAAAAAGTAGTATTTATCTTCTATAGACTTTTACTATAGTTTTTAAATTTTATTAATGGCAATAAAATATTGTTTATTTTTTATTTATTTATTTATTTTTTTGTCTTTTTGAGACAGTGTCTCCCTGTGTAGTTCAGGCTGGTCTCGAGCTCACATTTGTAGCCCAGGCTGGTCTCGAACTCACACTGATCCTCCTACCTCAGCCTCCCAAGTGCTGGTATTACAAGCATGTGCCAACACACCCAGCTTTAAAAATACTGTTTATTTACACCAAACTAGGCAGAAAAATAGGAGAACAAGAGATTTTTCTTTACATTTTTTCTAAATGGTAGGGGTACCTGTACCAGAGAAACAAAACCCTGTCTCCTTTCCTGGTTCCTCCTTGCACAAGTGTTTTTCCTTATCTGCCTCCTTCTTCATCATGAAAGTATTAGAAACAATAATCTCCCTTATTTTTCCCACTGATCGTCTTTCTTGGTCCCGACCCTTTTAAGAAATGTTTTACCTTGAAAATGCTCTTTTCATAGCCTCTAATATTCGTTTAAATAATGGTATTGCTGATCTGTCGTTTGCCAAATTGCTGCTAACACATCCATTCTTATTTTCTATTCTTGGAAACCTTATTTGCTTTAAGGCAGCTCTGTGTGGTTGAGTTCCCCAGAATACATATAACTTCAGGCTCTGATCCAGTTTCTCCAGTATCTAGCACAGGTAACTGGAAATGAATTCACTCCTGCTTTTCTCAGATTCACTTCATGGTGACTGTGACTTCTTTTCCTGAGTTGTCCAAGTTCAGAGTTTATATCCCTACATCTCCTTGTATATTTAACTGCTGAATGTTGTTGCTTCCTGCAGCATAATCTTCTGTTTTCCCCGACTGCTTTCAGACCAACATGGGTGCTAACCTTTGTTACTGTGAAACTCTTCCGTTTTCTCTGGCAGAAAGTTTCCACCACTTCTCAGCTCTCCTTCCTGTCAGCAGATGGATTTTTATCCTATGCATTTCCTTATAAATCAAGACGACTGATGGACAACGAACCTCAGGACAAAACCCTCACGCAGGCATCTATTGTTTTACTTCCCCATGGCATTAGCTACTAATTTATCATTTTGCTTTTTTATTCCTCCTTTGATTTTTTAAAAAAATCTGTTCTCTGCTCTAAGTATGTGCTAAGCTGAGTTTAGCCATGCTGTTGTACTTCAAGTCTGCATCATTATGTGACCTGTAAAAAGATTTTGATACTGTCAATAAAAGGTGTCTGCTCCGTCTTCCTCAGATCCCGTTTCTGCACTTCTCTGCCTTAATCTGTGTCCCAGGAGAATGCATCATTCCATTCACTGCAGTAGTCAGCATCCCCAACTCACTTCAAATGTGGCTCTGCCATTAGTACACTGCAGCAAAAGATTAGAAATCAGGAAGAGGCACTTGGGAAGATACTGTTTTCCTTACTGCCTAATCGCTATTCTTTTTTTTTTTTTTTTTTCAGTGGCTGCCTTTCTTCCCAGTGACAGCGCTCATAGAATGTGCTTCTCCATCCTTCTGGCTCTGATTGGCTTTCAGGCACATGATCTCTTTCCCATTTCCTGAAGGGCTAAGGTGCTAACAATGTCATGTGGTTGCTGGTATCTGTAATCTTAACATCCCTTGTGTCTTCCCTTGATATTCTGCCTCTGCTCATAGCTCCCTTATTGAAGATTTTTGAAATATATGAATTCATATGCTGATAACCTTGTTGATACAAATGGTTGACACAACTCACTTGTCAACTCCCAAAGGTAATTTGTTCTATATATATATATATATATATATATATATATATATATATATATATATATAATTTCTGTTCAACTCTGAGTCATATTTCATTTGTTCTACTTGATTGTAAGTGATTTCAGGGTAAGTGTTCATTTTTAAACATTCCAAGGAATCAGAGGATAACCCAGTTTATGCATCGTTTCAATAAATAACTGTGGAATTTAGTATATTACCTAACAATGAATCCTATCAAAACAGAACATAGCACAATAGACAGGACAAGGGCAATGTAATTCTTTCTTCTAGGTCTCTTCTGGTTCCAGATTAATTTCAGGAGGTGTGCTAATGATATTTCAATTGGAATTGCATTGAATCTATATAACAGTTAGCCCAGCAATATGGCTCAGCAGTCTAAAGCTTAGGCAACCACAGGGACCATGGTTTAATCCCTGGTACCACATGCTTTGCCAGTTCCATCCCCCAGGGCAGGCGGAGCCTTCCATTAAAAAAGCAAAACAAAACAAAACAAAACAAAACAAAACAAAAAAAAACAAACAAACAAACAAAAAAACCGAATCTGTATAACAATTTTGTGAGTATAGCCATTATCACAATATTGGTTCTTCCTATCCAGGAGCAAGGAAAATCTACTTTTTGAAAACTTCTTTAATGTATTATTTCAGAGTACTATAATTTTCACTGTATTTTTTTATTTTCCTTGTTATACTGTTTACTATGTATTTCACTTGTTTTGTATTTATTTATTTTTAATGTATTTGTTTGTTACAAGATTTCACTGTGCAGCTCGGACCCGTGATGATCCTCCTGCTTTCAGACTCCCCAGAGCTGGGATTATAGAAATATGTCACTAGGCACAGACTCTAGCTGGCTCAGCCCACCCTGGGGGCGGGGCTAGCGAGCATGGTGTCAGCAGTCAAACAGCGGCCCCTACGCATGCCTAAGTTTGCCTAAGTAGGCGCTTTAGTCTGCTGAGCTATCTCACTGCCCACATTTTGGATGTTATTGTGAAAGGTATGTTTTCCTCAACTTCTCTCAGTGTGTTTGTTGTTTGATTATAGAAATGCTAACGGTTTTTGAGTGTTGACTTTGTATCCTGCTACACTATTGAATTTGGTTATGAAATCTATAAGCCTCTTGGTAGTTTTTTGGAGCCTTCTATGCAGTGTATCATGTCATCTGCAAACAATGACAATTTCACTTTTTCCTTTCCAATCACTATTCCTTTTATTTCCTTCTCTTATCTAATTGTTCTGGCTAAGGCTTCCAAAACAATATTGAATAGGAGTGGTGACGGTGAACATGCTTGTCTTGTTCCCAATTTTATTTTATTTTATTTTATTTTTTTATTATTATTTCTTTTTTTTGTCTTTTTGAGACAGGGTCTTGTTGTGCAGTTGAGGCTGACCTTGAGCTCACTTTTGTAGCCCAGGCTGGTCTCGAACTCGCACTGATCCTCCTGCCTCAGCCTCCCAAGTGCTGGGATTACAGGCATGCGCCACCACACCCCAATTTTAAAGTGAAGGCCTTCATTTTTGGTTAACAGGGAAGGAAGAACTGGGATGAGTAAACAGATAAGAGAAAGAATGGCAAAAGATGTACTTGTGTGTATGCACAGGAATGTGTTGTTGATTTCTGCTGGTTTACTGAAAAAAAAAAAAAAACAGATAATGCTCAATTTTTTTTTTCTTTCCCTTTTTAATTTGTGTACCTTTTTTTCCTACCTATTCGCTTGCCTATATCTGGTAATCTGAACAACTGACCTGAAGACAACATGAGGCAATATAACAAACACTGTTGAATTCTTCTTAGTTTGGTTAGTGAAATCCTGTACAGTTTCTAATGTTTTTTTAAGTTACGTTTTTATTTTATTTACAAAATGAAAGAAAAGGGGAAATTTTCTGGGACAAACATCCATGCTTTCGGGACATTATTCAGCATCCTACACAAGAACCAATGTACCCCAAAGCCAGAGGCTGCTCCCCTATTTGCTTATTACCATTAAGGTCTTTATTTCTGTGACTTGAACATCTCTCTCTTTGTGTTTTCTTATTGCTGATCCTCCATTAAATGGCAAAGTTTAGGGTCTGAAATGTTTGCTAATATTTCTGCATACCCACTAGAAACTTCTAAATCAGAGATGATAATTTAACTTTAAATGCCTAGGTGTCAGGAATATGAACATAAATTTTAATTTTTTATTTGAATGCAGTTCCAAATTACTATTGGTAGACATGGTATTAAAGGACCTTGGAAAGTTGTAAAAGTAATATGGTATTAAAAGACCCTGGAAAGTGAAAATAATATCTACTTCTAATCCCATTAGAAGAATTCATGAAATTATACCATTAGATTTACTTGTACTTTATTGTTAAATTATCAAGATTTTCCCATTCAACTTATTATTTTTAAGGAAGCAGTTGATTTAAATATGTAGCTACAGGGCCAGGACCTTTTAAAGGTTTGGTACAATACTTATCAGACTTAGAATCCCACCATCCGCCTTTAGTTTCTTTTGGAATTCAAGGTCCAAGCAGAAAATTGTCTGATTCTAACATCTAGTAAATCCAGAAAATGTCCCAGGGGATATACAGAGAATAAGTAGCTTTGTTAGAAATAGTCCTCCAAGAATGAAGAACTAGAGTTAATCAGAAATGAAGCAGAGAGTTGGTTATCATCCTGTGTATCTCAAGTCAAAAAATCACAACTCCAAACGGAAGGGTTACCATGTAGATAGGGATTCAACTATTGTCCATGTTTCTGAAGGCTTAGCCAAAATGTCTGGTGAAGATTTCCTGGCGCAGAATGAACAGGCTGCTTCCTCCTTCTCACTGGAGAACAGCACATGTTTTTCCTTCATGAATCCCAACACAATTTCAGCTCTTCCCATAGCTAGTTACACTGATCATGTATATGGAAAAATCGATCAATGAAGACACCATATCTTTCTAACCAAGACCTGCAGAAGTGAAATGAACTTTTAGCTTTTGGAACCCAAAGTTTAAATTCTTTTCTCCTTTAACAAAATTTTATTTGGGCTTCTAAGGACTGATTTTTCTTTAATCTTTGAATATAGACTCAGATGTCTATATGTTTGTCATCATGCTGGTAGTTCCTAGTTTAAAGGGCAAGATGAAAAAAATTGGAAAAAGTAAAAGGAATTATGAAGTTGGGAAGCTAGCCTAGTATGAGAAAAGGACTTCTAACCAACTATGGTGGAACTGACATGGAATCCTAGTGCTTTTGGAGACTACAACAGGAGGATCATAAGTTGTAACCCAGCCAGGGCTATTTAGCAATTCAGTAAGATACTCAAAGCAAAAATTAAAAGAAAACAAAATGGAGGCTGGAGCTATAGCTCAGGGAGAAAGCCCTTGGTTCCATACCCGGTGCAGCAAAACAAACAAACAGGCAACAACAAAAATAGGAGAACCTAACAGAAGAAAACAAGCTCCAACTTATACATGATAAGCATGAATATAACATTCTAAAATTCAGAATAAGAATTGTAATACTGGTTCCCTACTCAGCTGTGTGACTTCTTAGTGACTGAATTTTCTCATTTGTTTCAAAATATCCAAACGTCCCGGACTTGTATCTATTTATGTTGCTTCTTCTTATAGTATTTGCCAGTGAAAATATTTTTTGGTCAAGTTATGAGTTTCTTAGCTATTTGAACACAAAAATATGTTCAATAAAATCTCTTCAGAGACTACTACTTCTAAATACTTTATGTCAAAGCATTCCTTCCTCATATCATATGAGGCATGCAATATATTCTACTTGTCCATCTTCCTTAAAGAGTGCTATTTTTATTTGGAAAAGTTATAGAAATCCCACTCAAACAAATATGACTTTGTTTATCCTATTAAAAATGATGGGAAATAAGGGCCTTTTCGCTACACCTATTAATACCTTAAATCAACTAGACCCTTTTAGAAGCTTTATCTTAGGAATATTTATTTGGGTAACCTATAAATAATTCTATGTTTGGTGTGGAAAGAATAAATTGCTACCTTTCATGACAGTCTGTGAATCAAAGACATTAAAAATAAATGATTTGGAATTTACACTCCAAATAAAAATTTTAGCAGAGTATGAATATATGTTCGTTGGAAGAACTGCAAATGAAAATTAAATTTTAAGACCTCTCTCTATTGCTATAAAGTAAGATGGGGAAATGACATAAAATATTATAAAATTTTAGAACAGGTGGGAAGCAGCACTAGCTAGTAAGCATATTCACCTACGCACCTGAGCTATAGCTGAGAAGTGATTATTCTATAAGATTTTACCACTAGTAACTATCTTTGCAGTTGTTCTTAACTATGCCTTGTGGGATTATTTCCTCTCACCATTCAAATATCAACACACATAGCTTTCTCTTAACAGTCTTCCCTAAACATTTTTTTAAAGTGGCATCAGCCACTTTCTGAAATTCTATCACAATTTATCATTTCTTTAGTATTAACAATTTCTTTTTTTTTTTTTTTTGTCTTTTTGAGACAGGGTCTCGCTATGCAGTTCAGGCCGGCCTTGAGCTCACTTTTGTATCGCAGGCTGGTCTCGAACTCACACCAATCCTCCTGCCTCAGCCTCCCAAGTGCTGGGATTACAGGTGTGCGCCACCACGCCCAGCTAGTATTAACAATTTCTTAAGATCATTTTGTTTAGTAGTGTTTGTTGTTATTATCCTAAAGGCATCTACATTGTCTGAATCCCTTTGTGTCATCATCTGGCCATTTGGTAACTTCTCAGAAAAAACATTCATCAATAAGGCAGAAGTCAGAAAAAAAAAGGAGAGAAGGGCAAGTATGAAGGGAAGCAACAAGTAAAGGAAAGGAAGAAGAAGGAAACTAGAAAAGAATTAAAACGAGAAGCCAAGTGAACAAATATTTTGAATAGAAAGAATCTATTCAGTAATAGAAGAGGGCATAATCAAAGTCTGGAAAATTGACTTTTTCTTCCTTCATCCATTTAGCACTTAAGTACAAGTTAATAGGTACAGTGTCAATATATAAAGGTGTGCAAACTGAAGAGTGCATTCACTTCAACCCAGCGGCTCATTCACTCATTAGGAAGAAGAAAGAGTGAGTGATGGAAGGCTTCTGAGGCTAGGCCAGAAGTGCACAAGGGCTGACTGCAGAGCTCAGAGGAGTTCTGGGTAGGACTCTACTGAACAGAGCTCCCTTCTATTAGTAGAATATAATATACAAAATAAAAAAATAGAACAATAATAGAAACTGTACAATGAAATAAATAGAATAGAAAGTCCAATTAATAGAATAGAATTTCCTTCTATTCACACACAGAGAAGCCATGAAAATTTTCCTGGAAAAATGGCATCCTCAGGAACAAGCAATGTCATTCAAGTGAAAGCCATATGAGTGTATTCCAGACAGAAGTCTCCAAAGGAAAACAGAAAGAACTTGGAAAATCATCACTGTTATTTTAGTATTATGGAATAATAAATGAGCATGTGAAGTAGAAAGAAGAGAGGATCCTGTAAAGGGTGAATATAAAAACTTAGGAGACAAGAAATGAGTTTGTGAAGTAAGAAACAAATTAATGTTTATAGTCAAATTCCTGAGAATATTATATATATATATTATATATATTTGTATATATATAAAATAAGATATATATATATATATATATATATCTTATTTAAATTTGATGAATTCAGACACGTGCAGAGCTGCATGCCATCACCATGTTAAACATATCTACAACCTTCAAAGTTTTGCATGTTCCTTGAGGTTTCTGTTGTATTTTGTTTTGCTTCACTACTAGGGATTATATACTTTACCACTGAGCTAGATCTCCAGGCAGTATTTCCTTTTTTAGGCAGTCTTACTAAGTGCTACAGACGAGCCTGGAATTTACATCATTCTACTACTTCAGTCTCCCACATAATTATGTATCTGATCATTTATTTATTTATTTATTTATTTATTTATTTATTTGTCTTTTTGAAATAGGGTCTCGCTATAAGTTCAGGCTGGCCTTGAACTCACTTTGGTAACTCAGGCTGGTCTCGAACTCGCACCGATCCTCCTGCATCAGCCTCCTGAGTGCTGGGATTACAGGCATGCTCCACCATGCCCGGCTTGTATCTGATCATTTATATGTCCTTTTTTTTGTACTGAGAATACTGGCCATAAGATTTACCCTGTTAACAAACATTTGTTGATATAATATCATAGGCATTAAGTTGCACATCAGATGTATAGACCTTGTTCATTTTGTACAACTGATATTTTATTTCCATATGACCATTAGGTATATAAAAAGTGTGCAGAATCATTAATCACCATGGAAATTTAAATAAAACACATTAATGTATCAACTTATTCCTGCTAATGTAGCTTTATCAATAAAATGAATATGAACAAGTGCAAAAGACCCAAAAATTGCTGGAAGGTTTTGAAAGCCTTCACAGAGATAACTTTAATCACACCTTTTTACAACTTACCATAGCATCTTTGAATAACTCTTCTTGCACATTATTTTAGGTCAATATTAAGTGTATAGAAGTCTTTTTTTTTTTTTTTTGTGATACCAGGGATTGAACTCAGGACCTTGCACTTGCCAGGGAAGCACTTAATTCCACTGAGCTATCTCCCTGTCCCCCTTGCATAGAAGTCTTTACTGTTGAGCCTCTTGACACTGAAGCTCATTTCCAGAGCTTACACATTTCTCTACATGTAGGTCCAATTGCTTCACACAGCCTTGGCATATCCTTTTTGTTCCTACATACCGGCATCTACAGAAGGAAAATTCAACCAACAAATATGTTTCACATAGTGTCTACCTTATGTTAGTCACCTGACATTGGACAAGCCACATTGTCCCTCTGAGCTGCAGTTTCTTCCTCTAATATTTGGGTCTGTAGGGAATTTCTTCAGTTAAGTGGCAGAAATTTTAAAAAATGAGTTTGTGAAAATGATTTGATAATAATGTATTGAAAATATGAATAATGAGGACACATTTGCTGGAATACTTCTTTTACAGTCTAATACCTTATGTATGTCACATTTCATTTTCTTGCAACCCTGCACTTACCTTAGTAGAATGTCTTTATATGCCTGAACAGTAGTCTGACAATATCTCTTCATAATATCTAAAGAAAACTTCCAGAGTGACTACAATACATGGAAGAACTCCTGTTTTACAGTGGACAGACCTAGAACTAAGTCGGGTTAAGACAAAGTCTATAATATTCACAAGGTAAAGAAAGGATTCGTGATAAAATTCTGTAGTAAATTTATGGCAAATTTTCCCATGTTTACAATTAAATACCTGTCAATCATTCATTAATTGGAAGTTCAACAAACATTGATGGAATGTATTCTACTTAATTGTTATGAAGGAGTATTATTGCCATAAATCAACTTTCAAGAGAGTTGGAGGACACATATTAGACCTACTGTTAAAACAGACTTACCAATGAAAAATATATTAACTACACTTACAAAACATTACTTCTCCCCAACTCTTTTACGTTCTGCTTTTTGTCGTGAGACATATTGTAACTAGAGAAACAATAAGGCTACTACTAAAAAAAAATCTATGTTCAGTGAGCTCTTGACATTATAGTTCACCTTCTTAACCACAAGGCCCTACTACCTCGATGATGATATGCCAATAAATTTATGGCTATTTTATTAAGAATTTCTTAGATGTTTTACATTTGAAGCATGCCTAGAAGTCATCAAATGTAAAATGTAGCAAGGTAATAGAAAAATGCCTTTGAGCAAAGAGACTTTGATTGTTCCTTCAAATAATTCCATGGAGGTGGTCACTTCCAATTGTTCTATGCCTTATATATGCTCTTTGTTTTGATGAAAAAAGAAAGCAAACCAGACAAGGGTTATTTTCCTTGTATTATAGGATGGGATTTTTAGTAAAATGTACCAAATTATCACCATTGAGAATACAAAAAGTTTAAAAATTGTAAAAAGTTCACTTGAGGATTGCATTATAAAAAACATTGAATGCCCTTAAAGCTACCAATAGAAGCTTGGTAAAAGTAGAATTTGCCAACCATACATGATTTGTAGATGGTTGATCGTTCAATGTCAAGCCAAATAACCAAAATATCCAAAGACATTTTATAAGTTTATAAATCTCTGGTCAAATAGTATACTTGATAATTAAAAAAAATAATCCTGGGGCCATCTTTTATGTAAAAGTTACTATGATCCGTAATTAGAACATCAGTAAAAATTTAATTCCGTATTGAGCAGGAATCCTTTCTGATACTTAAAATTCAGCTCTAAGACTATTACAGATAGTTGTCCTTCCCTATATTCAACTTCAATATGCTGACTGAAGAAACACTTAGGAAGTTTTCTCAGTGGGTTTATTAAAGTTCCTCCCTATCTCCAGGTTCGAAATACCAGAACAAGGTGTTTTCTCTGTATGAAGGCTGCTACGACTTGTGTCTAGAAGTTACTCCCAAGACCCATGCAGTTATAGAAGATTTAGTTCCAGAAGTTGCTGGATCTAAAGTATGTGATTGATTCTTGGTGTGACGTTAGGATTAAGGGTGCTAGGTTTAAGAGTGAGAGATTACTAAATCAGTCTTCTGATTGGTGTAGCATCAGCCTAATCTAGGTAGCCTAGATAATATACAAGGCCTCATGCTTGCTTTGCTACCTTCTGTGCAATATAGATGTTTCTCCTCTGCAATATCACCCTGCCTTGGATCCAGTCAAGTATGGACTGAAACCTCTACAAACTGTGAGCTAAAGAAACTTTTTCCCCTTTAACTTTGGAGATCATGTATTCTGACTCTGTTATGAGAGCAAAGTAACTAAGACAAACACTTAGCACTCACTATCTTTCCTTCCTTTTTATTTAGTATTCTTTGCAGTACTTAACATGGCTGGTAGCCAACCTAGTATTCCTCAATCCACAGAGGTATGTGCGGCTTTTTGGTGGTTTGTGGTTGTATTTATTTATTTATTTATTTTAAATTTTATTTATTATTTTTTTATTTTTATTCTTGTTTCAGAACCTTTGTTTATTCACTCCTTTTTTTGGCCGGCTCAGCCCACCCCCCAGAGGGCAGGGCTGGCGCAGCATGTGGTGCGGATGATTGAACCGTGGTCCCTGAAGCCTCCCAAGCTTTCCCAAGCAGGTGCTTCAGACCACTGAGCCATCCCGCCAGGCCCCTGTGGTTGTATTTAAATTATCCGACCCATTTGTTTTTGAAATACTTCAAGGTTTCATATTGAGTACAAAGATATAAATCAATAAAATATAATTTCTGAATGAAAATAATGTTTTAATAATTATAAATAATTTGAAACATTCATTGTCTACATTGTTTTTTAAAAGTAAAGGAGGACATCTCCATTTCTTGGTATTTATTCTATAAAAATAAAAATTAATGTTTATATAAAGTTCCGCACATAAATGTTACTATTAGTTTTATTTAAAATATCTAAAAACTAGCCGGGCGTGGTGGCGCAAGCCTGTAATCCCAGCACTCGGGAGGCTGAGGCAGGAGGATTGGTGCGAGTTCAAGACAAGCCTGAGCTACAAAAGTGAGCTCAAGGCCAGCCTCAACTGCATAGCGAGACCCTGTCTCAAAAAGACAAAAAAAAAAAAAACTGAAAACAAAACATGAAACTTTTGTACTAACTTGGCCTTAGCCACCCAGCAGAAAAGTATAGCCACAATGCATAAAACATAAAGCCAGATTAATATGCTGAGCTGTAGAAGACTCAAGTCAAAAGCTTCCAACATTGTTATTTCTGCTGATAACCCACTGTTATCATGGAATATTGGACTATGTATATAACTAGTTTCTGTTCAATGAGAAGAAATATTTGTACTACTAGTGTTTAGAAAACTGATCATGTTTGCATCTTGTACTTGGAACAACTACTGTGAAGACAACAATGTGCATTTTATTGATAAAAAATGAAAATACAAAAATTAAAAATAATGCACGTAAACATAAATAAATAAATAAATATTAAAAAAAAACCTGAAAACAACTCAAATGTCCTTGTGGCTTAAAAAACCTAAGGGAAAAAAATAAATTAATATTAGCTTGGATAACTGTATTACTGATTTGTGCTGGTCTATCAAAAGGGAAATTTAATGCTTAATTTTTTTTCTCTCTCCTTTTAAATTTTTTATAATTTTAGACCAACTGTGTTATTATATCTGTTAATTTGAACAACTAATTTGAAAATCACAATACACAATATAACAGCCACTGAACCATCATTAAATTCATATCACTTTTGTCTAGTGAAATTTTAGGTCTGGCCAGATAGGTCTGCAGACTAAAGCACCTGCTTACACATAGTGTAGTGGCTAGGGTTCTGATCTCAGGTTTATCCTGACAGCCCTGCCCACTGTGCATGCTGAGATGATGACTGAGACTGAGCATGGTGCTGTGCCTGTAACCCAAGTGCTTGGGAGGCTGAAAACAGAAGAATCACTAAGAGTCCAATCTACACAGTCAGATCCTGTAGATACTATCCTAAATATAGTAAAGAAATGTTTACTCAAATTCTGTATCATTCTTCTCTTTTTTTTATTCTTTATTTTATCTATTTACTGATTTTTGAGGCAGAGTCTCTTTGTGCAGCTCTGCCTCACCTTTTGCTAATTTTTGTAGCCTCTAGGCTGGTCTTGAACTCACAGAGATCCTCCTTTCTCAACCTCCAGAGAGATGGGATCACAGGCATGCACCACCACAATGGGTTCTGGAGCCACATGATGGGTGCCTACTGGGACCAAGATGGGTCACCTGGGCATGCAGGGCCAAGACTGCTCAGTGTGGGGCTGGACATCCAGTTCAGTTCCCTGTATTTGCCAGATGCTTATGTGTCTGAATTATCTCTCTGGTCCCTCTGTATACTTTCTAATGTATTTCTTTTCTTTTCTTTTCCTTTTCTTCTTTTCTTTTCTTTTCCTTTTCTTCTTTTCTTTTTTCTTTCTTTTTAACTATTTTTATTCTCTTTAGAAAATAAAAATAGAAATTAAAGAACAAGTCCAAACAACAACAATGAAAAACAAGAATGAAGTATTAATAAGCCCAACACACTGAATCAATTTCAGAAGTATTAGACTTGGTGAAAAAGCAGTTCTACACTGTTCGATTTCATGCCATGATATTCTCAAAAGACCATGCACTGGTGATAGAACATGGATCAGTGGTTGCCAGAATCTATTTGGGAGGGAAAGAATTAATGAGAAATCGTATTGGGGAGATTGACAGAACTGGTCCGTATCTGGTGATGTTTAATATGTATCTATAGACATATTAACATCATAAAACTATGTAAGATATGAAACCAATTTAAAAAGTAAAATTAGACAAAACAATTCTAGCTGTCTCACAGTTGGCTTTTATATTGTGTATTCTATTTTCTGCCTGAAATCTCTCTTATTACCACCAGTTTGACATATCAAAAGGTAATTCAACTGAAATCATGCACTCCTGTCTCACAAGCTATAAAACCAAGAATTAAAGGCAATCGATTTAATTGTGATCAGGCACACAAAGACTATTTGTGAGGGATAGGACATTCCTCTGTAGGGGAAGGGTCAGTTACTAAAAGATTATCCTGCAGTGCAAATTTTGTACATGGCAAACAGCCTAAGCCTACACCAGCCTCTAAATGCAGATAATTATTGATAAAAATGAAACCTCTTTCAGAGCCTTACTTTAATAATTTTCACCTGAAATAGATATACTCCACTGACCTCTTCTAAGTTTTGTGATCACCTTCAACTACTGTAGAAAAACATCCACAGTGAAAAAGGCCCAGAAGTTGTGGTGAATTATATAACATGGCTAAAATTAGACTATGCGTATAACCATATTAGAACTTTTATACCCAAGACATTTTCTTTAAAAGAACACATTTTAATTATAAATGAATCAAACATTTATAATTTAAGTATAAAAACATATGCAATCGCAAAGTCATCTGGGTTCTGATATCCTTTACAATTTTTTTAAGCTGTATCTAAACTCCATTATAAGGCTTCCATGGACTTGTGTAATTTTACAGTGGAACTACTGTTTTCACTGTTACACTGTTACATCCATTCTCTCAAAATTTAGTCTATCTGCAAGGCAGCCTGAAAACAAAGCTAAATTGATTTAAGACTTTTTATTGGGAAAGAATATCCTTTTAATTTAGTGTTCTGTAAGTGTAGAAATTTCACCAGTTAGCACCAGCTGGGTCACAGACTAGCCATCTGACTCAGGCAAAACCTATGCCGATCTCTCTCCTGCTTCATACTTTTCATCTTCTTTCATTTCTTCTTTGGGGTAGTTAGCCATTTCTCAATTGTTTCATTTTTGTTTTTGCCCTCTGAGAGTTAATTTATGACTTAATGAGGAAGATTTAGTTGGGTCTTCCATGTAAGTGGTTGAAAAAACGCCAAACATCTCAGTACAGATACTGGTATGCATTTCCCTACCACAGATGGTATTTAAAACATTGAGTCACATATACACACAGAACTAATTCAGTACATAGAATTTTCTTAAAAAAAAAAAAAAACAGTATCACATATAGCAACTTAAATGCTTTGTAAGCTGCTTAGTTGGACCACACAGATGTAGCTTGCAAATCCAGGCTTCCTGAGAATGCAATAAACAAGATTTGTCCTCCAAATTTTTGTTCATTGTAAGAATTTGCCAGAAGATAAAGAAGAAAGAATAGACAGCTAGAGATGTAGAAGCTGACCCTTCTGTTTGCCTTGAAAATTCAGCTCCAAATTATCTTAAATGTTCTTTAATGCAGAAATTTCTAAACAGAATGTGATGTTTGATGGGATTCAATCAGTTCATACACATTGTGCAGGATTTTGTTTGTATGCATTTTTTTTTTTTTTTTTTGTCTTTTTGAGACAGGGTCTCACTTGAGTTCACTTTTGTAGCCCAGGCTGGTCTCAAACTCCTACCGATCCTCCTGCCTCAGCCTCCCGAGTGCTGGGATTACAGGTCTGCGCCACCACGCCCGGCCAAAATTTTTTATTTTATTTTATTTTCTGGTTTCAGAACTTTTGTTTGTTTATTTGTTTACTTTTATGGCCGGCTCAGCCTGCCCTGAGGGCAGGGCTGGCACAGCACGTGGTGCCGGGGATTGAACCGCGGTCCCTGCAACCGCCCAAGCTTTCCTAAGCAAGCGCTTTAGACCACTGAGCCATCCTGCCAGGCTGTATGCATTTTATAGAAAGATTATTAGTAGTTGTCATCAAATTTGAAAGAATCTGTGACTTTACAAGAATTAAATAAAGGTAATCATTAACGTCATACTCTGATTATTAGGTTAGAGTTTTGCTTCCTTTTTCCCCTCCAAGTCTGGAGGGAGATTAGAAAGAAGAGAAAGAGAGAGAGAGAGAGAGAGAGAGAGAGAGAGAGAGAGAGAGAGAGAGAGAGAGAGATTGGTGTATTATTCTTCTCTTTAAGATTTACTTAACTCTAAAGATCATAATGAGGGTTGCCAGATAGCGAAGCAGATAGCTTAGGCAGATGCAGGGATGGAGGTTTGATTCCCAGTGTGCTATGTTGGCCCTATCCCCAAGTTGCACTGAGAGGGCTATTGAGACTGGGCATAGTGATGTGTGCCGATCCTTCCAGTGCTTGGGAGGCTGAAAATCTGAGTAGTGAGACCTTGCGGGCCTTGTAAAATAAGTAAATAAATAAATACTATAATTTGGAAATGCTAGAATGGAACCTGGATGACAAACAAATAAATGTCACTTCTCAGAGACTCATATACACACACATAGAAACCCATATCCATAAATGGTACACAAAGGGAAAAGTGGCAAAGGTTGGTTATATTGGTTGTCACAGTTAATCCCACAGCATACACAACTTGCTACTCCATTCTCTCTGTGGGTGAATATCTTTTAAATAAAATGATGTACTGAATGATGACTTGCAGTCTGCTCATTCAACATCTCGATAATTAGGGATTATTATAATCTTTCAAATTTATTTATTTATTTTACCGAGGGAAAAAGCATATATTTAGAATTAGCCAGCTGAACTCAGTTTAGATGATCCAAATTCTGTTGGCAACATCCAACGCCTCATAATCAGGAGCCAGTTGAACATATGCCTTCTTCTCTCCATCAGGCCTGATTAGGGTGTTGACCTTGGCAACATCGATGTAATAGAGATTCTTTGTACCTTGTTTGATTTGAAGCTTATTGGCTTTGACATCCGCGACGAACATGTCCTCGATCTTTTTCATGGCTCACTGTGTGGTCAGGGAGAACTTGATGATGGTATAGTGGTCAAACTTGTTTTCTTGGAGCACTCTTCTGAGGGTATTTGGACTGCCTCCAGAGCTGAAGTGTCTTGAAATGACAGAAGGTGGGTGAAATTACATCTTCTTTTTGTGACTGTGGATGCCTTTCAGCATGGCCTTCTTAGCCTTCAAAACTTTTGCTTAGGCTTCAGCTTTAGGAGGGGCAGGGCTTCCTTCTTCACCTTCAGAGCCATCTTGGTAAAAAGTTCAAATTAATTTTTAAATATTCTGTGATTTCTAGGGGTGATTTTTCACTTAATATCTGTATTAGGAAGTTAACTTATTATACTTCTTATTTACTAATAAATAAGGCTAGGAATCACATCCTCATAGATCAGTATACACATCACTGTCATTGGGAGTAGATTTGGACTTGTGATTGTGGGGTTACAAAGTCAACAAAGTACATGGTGATGGGCCATTGTTTTGAAGAAGAAAGAGTTTATTTAGCTCACAGTTTGTGGAGGTTTCAGTCAATACTAGGCTGTCTCAAAGACAGAGTGGCAGAAGGGACAGGGCCACAGTTCATGCAGCAGGAAAACAGCAAGAGCAGCAAGAGCAGCAGGGGATAGTAGCCACAGTGGCTTGGATCTGCAGTGAGTGTCCCCGCAAAGGCCCACATTGTAAAAGTTTTTTTTGCCAACCCCAGTCACCTTTGGGAGGAGATAGAAACTGTATGATACAGAGCCCAATAGAACGAAGTTAGGTCATTGGGGTGTGTCTTTGAAGAATATAATGAACATTTGCCTCTTTCCCTTCTTTTTTCATTCTTTGCTGTGTGAGTTCAGCAGCTGTCCTCTGCCACATGTTCCCTGCCATAATCCTTCTGCTTTGCCACAGGGCTCAAGTCACAGTTTTAACACACCACAGACTGCAATGTTTAAACACTGAAGCAAAATAAATCTTTCCTTCTTCAAGTTGGCCTGTCTCAGGCATTGTATCATGAAGACACAAAGCTGAGTAGCACAGTCACCCGTAAGTTTCTAAAGACACTGGTGAACAGGAGAGATCTCAAATAACCTCTATTAATCATTGGCAATGTGTCTTGTTTTTCAGGGTGGTTTCCTGACAGTGTGTGATTTAAGGATATCACTCCTGATATATACTGGTATAGGAATTAACCCCCTGATAACATTTATGCTCGTTATCTCAAAAGGGAGACTTAGGTGATATGAGAAAACTTTCAGTGAAATGTCAGGTCATTTTGATTCATTGTAACGAGATATTTTGGTGCAAATGTGCACTAATCAATGGTGATTTTCAAGACTGTAATAGGCCTGTTGAGATTCTTTTTTATTTTCATCTTATCATTTATTATCTGATTGTGTACCTGCTTTGAAACATGAATATACCATCCTAGCAACTTCTTCCCAGAGCAAAATGGTCAGAGTGAAAAAAAAAGTTATTTTAGTGTCCATGACTGTTCCATTGAGAGACTCCCTTATTCTAAATCTTTATCAAGGAAGGATGGTTATTCTGCAAGATGCCCTTACTGCTTTGGAAGCATAGCACCACATGACTGCAGGAGAGACACATAAACTCTTGGTTAATTGTTCCAATTGTTAAAGAAGTATATATATATATATATATATATATATATATATATATATATATATATTTTTTTTTTTTTTTTTTTTTTTTTTTTTTTTTTTTTTTTTTTTTTTTTTTTTTTTTTTTTTTTTTTTTTTTTTTTTTTTTTTTTTTTTTTTTTTTTTTTTTTTTTTTTTTTTTTTTTTTTTTCAGAACCGGGGATCAAACTCAGGACCTTGTACTTGCCAGGCAGGCACTTGTGCCACTGGGCTATCTCCCCAGTCCCTCCCATTATATTTTAAGAAAAATTATTTTCTAAGAGATCTTTTCATTTTCTGTCATTCATGATGATTTTTTGCTAACAGAAATAATGGAATGAGTCATATTCTCCACTCAACCTCACAAAGCAAAGAATTAGGGAGGAAAGAACCCTCATTCTGCACTCTAATTTTGTTTAACCCACCATTTACTTGACTTAATAACTTCTATGCTAAAGGAAAATCATTCTGGAGAAGAACGAAGGTCAGTGTTGAGTGTCTGAAGCAATATTTGAATCAAATTTAGGGGAAGTACTGAAACTGTAATTCTCGATGTTCTTGCAGTACTTATTTCCCATGTAGAAGACATTAAAATATATTACAAAGTCAGTGGCTTAAGATCACAGAAGTTCATTTACTGTTCTGAATTTCATTACTTCCCCATTCTGAAGCCTGGTAGTCCAGGTGTTAGCATGGGTTCATTCTTGAATAGTGCCCAAGAGACATTCCTCCTTGAGTCTACCAGCCAGCGTATGGCAGTTTTGGGAGTCTGTCCTGTTTCTGCATAACTCCATCTATATACTGATCTGGTGGCCTTATTTTCTCTGTGTATTTCTCTTGTTATCTGTACCAAGTTTTTGGCTCCCTTCAATAAGTGTACACAGCATAGGATGTAGGGTCAATTCAGATAATTTACTCACATAGTCACTGCAAGATCTTTTATGATTTTCATACAAATGTATTCCTTAGTAAGTGTGTAGTCACAGATTCTACACTTTAAAATGAGGATAATTATTTGAGAGGACAATGACTCAAGTCATTATTCTTGCTAGATGTAGCCTTTAAAAGAAACTTTAAAATGTTTACTAATATAGTATCATAATGGGACTTTATCTTACCCGCTCATTTATTTATTTATTTATTTATTTTTAATTTATTTATTTATTTTTTTTGTCTTTTTGAGACAGGGTCTCGCTATGCAGTTCAGGCTAGCCTTGAGCTCACTTTTGTAGCCCAAGCTGGTCTCGAACTCGCACCAATCCTCCTGCCTCAGCCTCCCGAGTGCTGGGATTACTACCCGCTCATTTAAAAAACAATGTTTGTCTTTTTAAAATCACTCTGTCATTAGGCAACATATTATCAATAGGACTACTTTTAAAAACACCCCTTGGAGAATTTACTGTATATCCTTAACTCACTAAATTTGTATCTAAAAGCCAGCATATGGCAATGGCTATTTATTTCAATTATATGAGTATCTCCTTTCAGTCCACTCTTTGACCCACTTCAATAAAATTCACCAAATACATAGTTGTACTCCTCTACAGTAGAAGAAATAATGTTTGTTATGTTTTTTTATCCACACCTGTGGGCCTGGGTTTCAAACTCATGACTTGGCACTTGCCATGCAGGCGCTTGTGCCATGGAGCTATCTCCCCAATCCCCCTGGTTTCTTCTTTTCTTTCTTTCTTTCTTTCTTTCTTTCTTTCTTTCTTTCTTTCTTTTTTTTCTTTTTTTTTCATGTACATTTCCATCTTTTTTTTTTTTTTTTTTTTTTTTTTTTTTTTTTTTTTTTTTTTTTTTTTTTTTTTTTAGGGTCTCACTACTGAGTCATAGTGATCCTCCTGTTTGTACCTCCCAAGGGCTGGGATTACAGACGCATATCACCATGCCCAGTACCATCGGCTCAGCGTGCTCTAGAGCAGGGCTGGCGCAACAGCAGGGGCCAGGAACCAAACCTTGGCCCCAGCGCTTCCTCTAAGCAAGCGCTAAATCCGCTGAGCTATACCGTTGGCCCTTCTTATTTTATTTTCTTGCATTTAATTTTTGTTTCTCTTTACTTAGTTGGCACCACCAAACCTAAATTCACATAATCTATTCTTTTATGACCCTACCATTGAAGAACTGATTGGAGGCTATAATCATGTATTTAGAAATAGCACAAACTTAAAGATTTAATTTAGTTATTTATCAGACTTGAAATATCACACACACACACACACACACACACACACACACACAGAGCTTAGTATTTGGTATTATACATATAGGAATAATATCTCAGCACAAGATAATGAATAAATTATAAACTCAAACATTTTCTGATAGAGTTAATCTCTAGTCTCCTTTAATTATTTATGAAGCTAACTAAATTAACAATAGCTGTACCTAACCTCTACTCTTTCCTGTAGGTTTTTAATTGGGCAGTGTTGGTTTCACCACTACTCCCAAGCTGATCCACAACTGGAGGAGGAAATGAATCCTGTTTCTTGTACAGATCGATGAATAAACGATCAGGAGTCATTCTGAGTAGAGAATTCTTAGCCATTGATCGTAAATTGCTATCACTTCATGTGCCAGGCTCAGTCCAGCATTCCTTGTCCACGTTCTAGAGGTTGCATTACCTAATTTGAAAATCATGAAGGGGGAAAAAAAGTATGAATTAAAGGAAGATGAACTTGACAACCTGAGATGAGACTTTTTTCTTCTATTGAGGATATCTTTTAAAATAGTACTGTAGAGGTTCTCAGTGATGAGGAAAGTAAATTGCATTCCTGCATGCTTGTAAGAAGAAAAAGAAGTCCAGGAGTATGAGGACCACAGTGCAGGTAAAATTAGAAAACAATGATAACACATGGTTAGCAGATGGAATTGATGGCAAAAACAAAGGATGTTCCTTTGGCTGACTGCCCTAATGCATTTGTCACATTTCACGTTGGAGGGACAAATTGCCTGGAAACTTGAGTTAAAGGAGGAGGGACTTCATTGGGTCATGTTTTCAGAGGAGTCAATCCATGTTTAGTATGTTCCAAAGAAAAGAATACCAAGGTAAAGTATGACCTAAGCGAGCCGCCTAGTTTTTGGCTGCGAAGTGGAGTAGGGTATCAGTGCCAAACAGCGAACGCTGAGGGATTCAGTGTCCTAAGCCCACCCAGAAGCATGTTAGGCAGATCCTACAGCCAATAAACTGACAATTCTCATTAACTATCACAGCGACAGAGAAATCGCAACTACTGGTTTCAGAGTTGGTGCACACTTAGGTCCTGATCTGCTCCCCATGCTACTTTCAACACCTCCCAAACTTGTTATAATACCTCTCTTCCTATCCCTGGAAACAGCTTCTTATGTGTATGTAGGCTAGCAACTTAGAGTGAGTCATCCTTGCTCTTTTTTTTTTAACATAAAAGTTTACATAATTTTCCCTTGTACTTAGTATTAATTTTCTATTAAATACAAGCACAGGATCAAGTCACTTCGTTTTATGTTTAAAGCTTTTCCCTTGCCTGCCTGATATAGCATCACTGCTCTCATAGATTAGTGTTGGGACTTTGTGTCTCTGTTCCCTCCACTAGCTCCTCCTCCACACTGCGTATTTTCATTGAAACAGCCTATCTGATTGAGCCTAACCCAGCTCATATGCCTGGAATGGGTTGGACTTTTATCAGCAAAATCCACATCTGGATCCATTTGATCATAGTATTTACTTAATTAAATATTGTAAACTTAACTCACTAATAGACATTAATTAATTTTTAGTGAGTATTATTTTGTCATTGTAATGGTGACTATAAAGCAAACAATAAAACAATCTCAAAGAGTTGATATCTCCCGGTTTAACATATGGTTAGAAATTATCTCACATTTATCTTCCCATCAGTCTTTGTGGCTAACATTGATAGAAACTCTGTTTTCATTTTACAGAGGAAAAAGTAGGCTCATTAGACCCTAAGTGTTACAACTCTTAAACAGAGAAGATAAGATTAACAACCACATGCTTTAGCTCTAGTTCTCATTCTAGTTTCTACATCATCATGTGGCAGGCATACAAGCATGCCTTGGAGAGTTGAGAAATGAAGTAGCTCTGCTCCTGGGAATGTGGTTCACAAGTGGACTCAGCTGACTCTGGGAAGGAAGACTTTGAGCTGAAATCAAGTTAAACTGGAGGCCAGAGCACAAGGAGGAAAAGCCATTCCTTCCTGAGAGGAGATGATACCAAGGAACCCAGGCCTCTCTTCTGGCCTGACATGGATTTCAGTAGGTCTGTGGCATAATCACACAGCAGCTCTGCCTCATGATCATTTATTTTCTACTCATTTTTCCTTTGCATCCTGCCCAATCTTTTTACAATCTTAATCTTAGCTTAACTTCCAGAGAAATCCCACCAGCACCAGATGACTCATAAGCATGCTCAGCATGACACTGGCTTACACAAGTAAGGGCCTAGCCCAGGTCCACTTTGTAGGCAGCTTATAGTATGTCCTGGTTACTTTTTTCTCATTGCTGAAACAAAATTACCAACATGGAAAATTTAGGGAGGGAAGGTTTATCTAGCTCACAGCTTGTGGAGGTTTCAGTCCATAATCAATCCTCTCCAAGGCAGGGAGGTATGGCATAGAGGTAAAACTTTAAGGTGGCACAAGACAACAAAAGCAAAAAAGAGAGTGGAGAGAAGTAAGCATATGCAGGCTGTGTGCCCACATCATCTCCATGCCCTGCTGTTCTACAAGCTCATCATGAAGTGGGACTCTGGACCCCTGCTGAGTCACTTAGAAAGCTTCTAAACTCCATTCTCCAGCTGACACAACGTATCTTACAGTATGTTTCTTCCCAACTGTAAAGGAGATCTATCTATTTACTTCTTCACCTTGATCTCTCATTTTCTATAAGAAGACTCAGAAATGTGGAAAGTGAGAACTACCTTAATATGTACTGCAGAGTCTGAGTAAAGACCTGTGTTTTAAAAGTCTGATATACAGAAAACTCAAAGGAATATTTTGAAACAACTTGAGTATGTTCCTGCCCTAGGGTGCCAGGAACACACCAAAAGGTGGCAGCACTGCATGTTTTGATACCAAGGCATAGAGAAAATGTCATCTAATGCAATTTACACATCTCTCAGAATTTTCCTCAGGTACAGTAGATTTTCTTCCTATATATGGCAAGAATTGGCTATAGGCAGACATTCAGATATTTCAGCTGTGACACAGAAACAATAATAATACCTACCTATTAGGTTGTGAGGAGGGTTAAATGAGGTAACACATTATAAAGAGCTTAGTATAATACTTGACTTATATGACTTACTATCACATAATTAATCATCTTAGTGAAACAAGGAATGAAATGAAAACTGTCCCTTAAAAATCATTTTTATTTCTCAGTTTTACAAATACACTTGTGATGCATTATTTAGAAAATTAGTTAAGTGGTTATTTATTTATTTATTCATCAATGTCAGCTGTCTGGATGAGTCACAGCCATTGCTTGACCAGTTTGCTCTCTTCGGAAGCCTGAGAGAATGTTTTCTCTCTAGCTGACTCTCCTTAGGCACATTATACATTGTCGATCCCTTTCCTGTATGGCCCCATATTCTCCTTCATCAGAAATTTTGGTATACTATTAAGTTATTTATTTATTTATTTATTTATTTATTTATTTATTTATTTATTTACATTTAATGGAACTCAGAACCTTGTGCTTGTCAAGCATGCAACATACAACTGAGTCATATACCTGGCTCAGGGTTGCTGTTTTAAATTTATCCAATCTGAATTTTTTTCCTCATTGCTTTAGGAAGTTTCTTTGCCTTAACTCTCTCTGTATAAAAAATGTCAATGAAATAAAAATATAATAAAATGTCAAGCAGGACCAAAACCAGCAGAATTGGTCCTAAATACCCATGCTTGTGAAGATGAACAATATTGTTGATATTCATGTGGCTAAAATGTTTCAAAGTTAGTCATGAATGATCCTAAACTATATTGTTTTACTGTTAAGGATATCTTTGGATCAATTGATGACAGCTGTATTAATTCTGACATTTGTGTAGTATTCACACGGCAATGTTGATTTTCTAATCTGTTGATTATATTCAGGTTTGCAATAATTTATCATCTTTAATATCTGTGGTCTAAAATATTCAGAGAAGATGAATATAGTTAGGCAATTTATTCTCTAATGGTCTGGGAAGAATGACCAATTGTATTATAGAATCATACACTCATAGAGATGTTTTGGTCAAGATACTGTAAATACACTGGTCATCCCTTAGTGACACCTGGAGAGAGAGAAACCATTTGGTTCCTATAAATACATGCTAAAGTACTCACACAATGCAAAATTGGTGTGCTACACATTCACAGAAATTATTCCTCTATAAATCAGCATGTAAATGTGCCTGCAACTTTCCTGGAAGATAGTAACTCTTTCAAAACAATAAATACAAATAATAGAATAATCCACCGAATGTTGTTTTCTCTTTTAGTGATATTTGTGGTTTAAGGTAGATGTTTTTCACTTATTCATCCTAGGATCAACTAGTCAAGTGTTGTATTATTATTTTAGATGTTTGCTTATTTTAAAGACAACAATTAGCTTTGAAGCTAAAATAGTATTTGAACACTGTTTTGGGTGAGAACGTAACAAACACTGACCTAATGGGTTAATTATTTCTCAGACATCTTTTACAACCTGTGGCTCCCAAGGGAAAGTCTTGGGGGCAGGCTTCGGCCAGGAGGTCAACTTCTGAACTTCTCAGATTCACAGATTAGGAATCAGGCACACCAAAAAAAGTTTCTTTTTTAAAGCTGTATTCAGAAATGTAGTTTTATTGAAAGATTTGCTTTCTAGTCCAGTTCATTTAGTACAGGAGCAGCAACAGAGTGCATGTCAGAGAAGTGTTTATTGTCCCCCCTTGCACCTCAGCAGGAGAAAATTGCTTCCAATTTTAAGAAAGGCCACCTGCATCTCTGCTTTAAGCATCTGAAGGTGGCCATGAAAAAAAAACAAGAGGTGACAATTCTAGTCACACCCAGTACTCTTCTTTTCTTAGTGACTCCCTAGTGTTCTAGGAAAATACAATGCATTCAGTTGATTGGTGGGTGTAGGTTCACTGCATCCCTAGCCTAGCCACTATGGCCCTGAAAGTCTCATTTCCAAGGGAAAAAAATGCCCAAAACCATGGGATGAATTGGTCAAGAGCTCCACTGAGCTCTCAAGCACTGACACATTTTCTTTGTCAAAACAAACTAATTCTTTACTCACTGAGGACCTGTTCTGCCAGGCCCAGAGCCAGAGCTCACTGACTCTCCCAGAGTGTCATGATAGGCCCAGGTGGAGAGGAGCTGCAGCTACCATAGCACTGGACTAGGAGAAGACTTGAGCTCAAGCCCACAGCCTGTATTCACACACTGACTAACCACTCATAACCATGTGACCTCAGAAAATTTAATTTCCTCTCCATATATTATAGAATGTTTAATTATCCTGTTTATGTAGCAGGAATAGTGGTAACTACCTCCCATTGATATCTTAAGATAAAAATAGATAATATAGCTAAAAATTTATCTATGAATTATAAAAGACTACAAGTATAAACTACTTGAGTCAGGCAGAAGTATAGCATATTTTGACATCATGAAGATGTGCTACTAATAAAGCTTTGATGAGGTCAACTTTTAAAATTTTTTACTTTTATTAGTACATGATTCCAGTACACATGACATCATTCATTATGTGTAACTGGTCTGCATATGTAACACATCTTAAGCATGTTTTCCTTTCCCTTACCTGGCCCTTCCTCTGCCCTCCTCCATCTCAGGATTACTTTCTCTTCTGCAGAAGATCTGTCTCCCTATTTCCTATTATCTATATTTTATATTGTTCTTTAGTTATATTTTGGACTTCTCATATAAAAGAAATCTTGTGGTGTTTAAGCTTGTGAGTCTGATTTATTTTCCTAAATGCTGTGGTCTCAAGATGCATCTATTTTCCAACAAATGAGTCAAATTTGTCTTTATGACACAGAGGTAATCCATTGTGCACCCATACCACATTTTCTTCATCCACTCACTTTTTAAAATGACAAATTATAGCTGGGTCTGGTGATGTGCATGTGTAATCCCAGCAATCCTGAAGGCAGAGACAGGAAAAGGGCAAATTGCAGCCCAGCATTGGCACCTTAGCAAATTAATAAGTCTGGCTCAAAATAAAAAATAAAAACTGGGCTAGGGATGTAGCTCAGCAAGAAGGCTCTGGGTTCAGTCCCTAGAATATACAGCAAATGAAATGGAACAGAGTTCATAAACATATTATCTATCTATGTATCTATCTATCTATCTATCTATCTATCTGACTGTCTAGCTATCATCTTTCTCTACCTATCTTTAAGAAAAATAGATACTGACCATGTTGCAACTATTTCCTCATTAGAAAATAATAACAATATAGCCGGGCGTGGTGGCTCATGCCTGTAATCCCAGCACTCGGGAGGCTGAGGCAGGAGGATTGGTGCGAGTTCGAGACCAGCCTGGGCTACAAAAGTGAGCTCAGGACCAGCCTCAACTGCATAGCGAGACCCTGTCTCAAAAAAAAAAAATAATAATAACAATATCATATTTGTAGCATGTGCTACTTTCAGTGGTATGAAGATTGCTCCCCTGGCCAATTTCATTCTAGCAACCTGACAACAATGAAATGAAAGTCTTCTGAGGTACAGCTGCAGTGCTTCTACCTTACACTGAGCACTGTTTACCTGTCCGATGGACACTTTTCAGCAAGTGTGCCATGTGGCAAGCTGTAGTATAATAGCATTATCAGCCACTGTGACTTGACCAGTGATAACCCCAGTCAACGTGGGGTAAGAACAGAGAGCACGGATTCTCCTAAGGACACTTCTTCTTTGGCTTCTGGTGTTGGTGTTGACCTGTGAGCACTGTACAAACCAATATCTTAACAAAGGAGTTTCATTGACTTAGGACTTTTGATAATGATGCAGCCCACGAGTCAGTGCTGCTCTATACGTGCCATTACTAAATTCAATTACTTGCCAAACCAGACTTGTCCAAGTTATTGTTTGGACTGTCAATGTTCTCTGAACTTGGAAGAAGATATTTCTTTCATGTCTGTCTAGAAAATAAGGAACAGATTAGTTAGTTTTTAATATTTAATTTTGGGCAGATATCATTTACAAATGTAATGTGTAATATATTTAAAAATTTGAATATTTTACAATCCTGGGCCCATGTCCCTAATAACTGGAAATGTCTCCTGATGAATATGTAGTATAAGTAGCAATGATTAGATTTCCTGCTTTGGGACACGTTTCATTAAGCTTCAGTGGACAGAATGGAAAACTTTCCTGAGCCAGCACTACTTCTGCAACAAATCCTATTCTTTATCAAATGAGTATAAAAGTCTTCACTATTTCTCCTATCAGGAGCAGAAAAATAAAGAGGAGGAATGTAAACTATAATAATGAGAATGAAATGTCACAGTAAATGATTCTTATACACAAATAATTTCATTTTTGATGTATTTAGTACAGGGTCTACAGCATCTCATTACTCAGATCTTACTATTTTCTGCACCTTAAGTGCTGGGATTACAGATGTGTGCCACTGTACCCTGTCTCATTTGCTCTTCTAGTGTGTCCCAGCAGGGTTCGTAGGTGGCATGCTGGGGATCAAACCCTTGTCCTTGTGTCTGCCTAAGCAGGCACGTTAAGCTGCTGAGTTATCTAGCCAGCCCTTACACAAATAATATTGAAATTACTTATTTCAGGGTGTCTACTCTGATTTAGTGATCACTCAATTCATTTTCTTAAGCACACAATGAAAGAGGAATATGCCGGTCTTGCACAGTAAGAAGCAAGGATGGGTTTGGCCTAGAGCTGTCAGAAATAGAATCATCTAGTTGTCACCACTTCGGTCTTCTAGATCATACAATAATGTATTTTTATTTGTTTGTTGTAGCATTTTTAGGAGATTAATACACAAGGCACAGAGAGCACAAATGAGTCACAGCACCTTACACTGACTATTAAATTCTCAACTTGGCTGTCATAAGTTTGCTGTGTTTATGTTTGTTTGTTTGTTTGTTTGTTTATTTATTTATTTATTTATTTATTTCTAGTCTCTTCTTTATCCCAAATGCTAGTTTAATTGGCCTGGAAACTCACAGAGGTTTTGATATGAGTCAATTTTGAGAGCCTCTGCAAGAAGTCACTGAATTGGAGCTTGAACTTTGAACTGCCTGGCTTCCATGCCCTGCACCAAAACAATCACTGCCATGTCACACGTTCAGTGTTACTTAGTGTTGTGCTGTTACATTATTTTCATGTCAATACATACCTAAAAAACATTTTCTATTTTGGTTTCATAGGTAAATCACCCCAAATACTGTCTTCTCTCTCATGAATATTAGAAGAAATGCAACTTATACTTGGTATTACAAAAACCCTTTTAATTTTTATGAATGGAAAGAAAGACACTTGTATGAAACAACACAGCCACTTTGGGGAAAAAAATCAAAGAAGGCTTAAAGTCTTATTATAATTTAGCAACCCAAAGCAATGTTTGTAGTGTTTACTAACATAGGCTGAAACTCAATAAAATACGTCCTTGGGCTACCTGACACTCACATACCTGATAGCATTTAATCAACTTAGAACTTCATAATAATTCTGTAAAATGTTATTGTTATTCCTTCTTATTATTTACCTATTTATCTTTTGGTATTTTACGGGAGAGTCTACAGGGTATTCAAGATCTCTCTACTGGATTGGACTCAGAGTGATCTACCTGTTTACAGCCTTCCAAGAGCTGAGATTACAGGATTGCACCACCACATCCAGTCTCAGTTGCCATCTCAGTGCACCCCAGGGGCAAGGCTGGCACAGCAGGCCTGGGGATTGAACCCCTGCCCCCTGTGCCTGCTTGAAGGCACTTTAATCCGCTGAGCTATTTGGTCAGCCCTTGTTATTCTTCTTTATGAGTGAGATATCTGAAGATAATGGATAAAGCTAGCAATGTGTGCCCCTATACTTTTAGTGCAAAGCCCTTGCTCTTGCCAACACTATGGGCTCTCTTGATTTAAGTTATTCACAATTACAGAGGCTCTCTTGAATTACTGATCAGTTGTCACAGTTTCCAATTGTGGCCTCAAAGATCTGATTTTAAGTCACCTTTAATCATGAACAATATTCAAACTGCTGACAAGATTGCAAGTAGATAAAGGAAATCTTTAGCGACTTAGTACAAACATCATGGACATTCCTCAAAAAACTGAAATGACGATTGTATTTGACCCAGCTATTCTCCTCAGAGATGCCTTTCTGAAAGTGTTAAGAACTGCGTATTACAGTGATACATGTACAACCAAGTTTATAGCAGCATGACTCATAATGGCTAAATCTTAGAGGCAACCCATAGGTCCATTAATAGATGAATAGATTTACAAATATGGTATTTACACACAATGTAGCACTACCCTTCATAAAGAAATACAAGCTGAGTCAATTGTAAGACAATGGATACACCTCAAGAATACAATGTTGAGCGAAATAAATCCAACATATGACTTTGTATATTGGATGGTATTTCCTATATAAGAAGCTCTATAAAAAACAATGAAGTAAATCGATGATTAGGGGTAGAAAGATACATCTACAAATGAAAAAAAGGACAAGCAACTAAGAAAATAGGGAGAACTGAAAAGAAAAGTCGATTAAAAAGAATTGAGATACATCTACACCAACTCCACAAGGCATGTGAACATTCTGTACTGAAAACACATACTAATAGAAATAAATGAATAAGAATTTAAAATTTTTCAATACATGCGAGAATTTATCACCAACACTGAACTCAGACCATTAGCATTTTTTGTTTGTTTGTTTCAGAACTGGGGATTGAACTCAGGTCCTGTGCTTGCAAGCACTTATACTACTGAGTTATCTCCCTAGCCCTGCACTTAGACCAAAGTTTAAATTTTAAATTTATTCACAGAGAAAAGCTGTCAAAAATCAAGAAAATATGTATAAAACATTACAATCTGAATCTAAGCTAACGGAAAGTTTTTGGAAAGTTTATCAACTGGAAAAATTTGTCTCTACTCTATAGGATGTATTTATTGTAGAAATGCAAACAACAAATGCCATCATTTTGACCTATGCGCTAGAGCCCCCAGAAAACTACCAGGTAAGAAGATTTCAGTGGTACTGGTCCAATCTTGTATGCTCACATTTTTTTTTCCTCATATTTAAAATTATTCTTATTTTATCCACAAAAGAGAGCAACCAAATATGAAAGACTATATTGTCACAATTCTTTTACCTCCTACCTCCTCTAATTACTTGGTCTGGTAGAGAAGGAGATTAAAATGATGTTATCAACATACATAAATTCTGCAACACAAAATAAACCACAAAGCTAGCTGCTATTGGTGGAATCAGAGTGAATTCACATTAATGACAAAAAATGCAAGGCCGGAAGATAACCCAGAATGCATGTCATACAATAATTGCACTCCCTCTAAGTGCTGCACGATACTTCTGGCTTGCAGACTGGAGAATCGCTCAGGTCACCTTGGTCCAAATACCAAGTGGTGGCCACAGAGAGAGATAAACAAAGGAAAATATCTTCCCACGTGGTTATGCCTCTCACCATCAATGTGACCTGCGAGTGGACAAGTTGTACATTCTTCTTCTGTCACATGTCTTCACGTTTATCATCAGCAGACTCTTTCACAGTAGCAATGTTCAGAAGCACAAGAACATAATGATGTACAGAGAGCTTCCCTCAACACTCTGGAAAGTGGTTGTCCATAGGCAGAAGAAAGTTGGAGGAAATTAAATAACTAAAGATTTTAATTTTAGATGGTATATGCTTCCATCTTTTACCTGAATGCTATAGTCTGGGGTTATAAGCAAAATAATTACACATAAGATACATAATTTATGGAATTATTTTATAGTAGTCACTAAGGAATTTAATACAAAAGAAGACAGGAAATTTGTCCACACACTAAAGACCCAGAGAATCCAGCCGAGGGCCTGGATTCTAAGGTAATGTCCGGCATGAGTCCAGATGAGGATCTAGAGCCCATCAAAATGCACACCCCCCACAAGTTGAAGTAAAGGTCAAGGGCTCATGGCAATGTCTCAGGCAAGCCTGTTTCACAGATCTGTGCTGGGAAGGTTCAAAGATCCGTGGAGGAAGCTAGAAAGTCTGTGGCAGTGGGCTGAGGGATCTGTGCCAGCACTCTGAAGGATCTGCCAGGAACTGATGCCCAAAAGAGGAATCAGAGCTTCCTGCAAAAGCATCACAACCACTCTCAGCAACAACAATGTCCTGAGCTCTTCCAGTGAGAAGAACAGCTGAGCAACAATAAGGAAAGCCAGCTTCCCTAGGATATTGAGTAGTGCACTATCCTCTTTTCCAGAGGCAGAAAGCAGTTCTCAAAGTAAGGACCAAGGCTTCCCCAAAGTGAAACACAGCCATCGTTAGTGACAAGGTTCTAAGCTCCTCTGATGATGGGAACAGCCATGTTTGTATCAGCAAAGGCAGCATGATAAGCTCCTCTAGGAATATCAACAACCCCTTAACAACACTATCCTCCTTTTTCTCCAGTTCTTCTTTTTTGTTTTGTTGGTAATAATCCTCTGATGGGCCCCTCTATACCTAACACCATTCTAGTTCAGTTCTGGGAGATGTTACAAGATGACCACTAGTCGTCAATCCATTACACTGATCTATCATCCAAAGTCAATCAGTACAAACAAGAATGATGCTAAGGATATGAAACTAAAGAAGCTAAGAAGTAGGAGGAGAAGTCATCAAGACAGACAGCAGGGTTGTTTCCCAGCACTTACTCATTGTTCTTTCTGTGCTTCCACTAAGTTAGAGTTCAGCACATTCCTCTCAAGTGCTACCAGCCATGATTCCAAAACAGCATTCTTCTTTGGACATAGAATTCCCTTTGGGGAAAATGATCTCTCTCTCTTCTCTCTCTCTCTCTCTCTCTCTCTCTCTCTCTCTCTCTCTCTCTCTCTCTCTCTCTCTCTCTCCTTTCTTCCCTTCCTCTCTCCTGCCTCCCTTTCCTCACTAGTCAAATTGTACTCATCTCTCTTATTTCATTCAAAATATCAATTTGTTAGTGAAGACTTTGCGAAACATGTGCATCCCACTCCCATACTTCAGAGTTGTAAATAGCCTCTCACATTTTCCATATATATATATATATATATATATATATATGTATATATATATATATATATATATATATGCATGTATGCGTATGTATAGTATAGGATAGGGCCACAAAAATAAATAATAAATAAAGGGAAACATCTTACCCATTTGGCTATATTTCTCAATATCAGCATGACTTGCCTGGAAATGTGCTGTATGATTATATCTATATCTATATCTAATCTGTCTTATAAAGTTTGTGGTTCTTTTTTTTAAATTCTATGTTTAAGGTTTATTTATTTATTTATTTATTTATTTTTCTTGTTTCAGAACTTTTGTTTGTTTATTTATTTATTTTTATGGCTGGCTCAGCCTGCCCTGAGGGCAGGTCTGGTACAGCATGTGGTGCCAGGGATAGAATCACGGTCCCTGCAGCAACCTAAGCTTTCCTAAGCAGGCGCTTTAGACCACTGAACAATCCTGCCAGGCCCCGAGTTTGTGGTTCTTTCAGTCATTTAAATTAAACAATAGGAAGCCCAAGAATAGAAATAAGGTCTGTTTATCCATCATTTCCCTCCACTTACTGCACAAGACCAAGAACTGAGCACATACTGAGTAAATGTCAGCTGGATAAAAGCATAAATCATAGGGAATCAGTTAAATAGGTAATATCTCTCACTATGCAGACTTGCTATATGCTGTTGTCATCATTTTGAAATCTCTCTCCCTCAGGGAAGTACTTCTTGATCATAATATATGGAACTTCACTTAACTTAACTATCATGACTTTAGCTGAGTGAGCTCTAATGACTGAGAAGGCTAGTAGGAAGGAAGGCAGAGGATGGTTTGGTAGCAGATACCAGAATACTGTTAGACAGAAGGGAGAATACATAGTTCTCTATATCACAACAGGGGGACCACAGTTCACTACTATAAATTTTATGAAGAACAACGTGAGAGCAGTTTGAAGATCCTAGTCCAAATAAATGACAGTCCTCAGGAGGTGCAAATACAAGTTATCGTGGCTGACCATTACTGATCAGTACCAAACTTCCACACTGCATCCCACAGATATGCACCATTTCACATGTCAGTATAATTAAAGTAAAAGTATACCATAGGAAAAGACTAACATCTGAAAATTCAGAGGAAAAAGTAACAATTAAGAACCATGTTCTCATTACTTAATGTGTTTTGCATAACTTTTTGGATAAACACACATTACAGGGACCATTATGGGTATTTGTATAGCCACATAATTGTATAATACTGTATGAACTTCATCATACTTACAAATGTAATTCTTAGTGTAGATGTACATTATAAGTACGATTACTGAACAGTATTTCATACTAAGGAATAAAGACTGATCCTGATTTCTTCTTTTGAGGACTCCTGAGTTTTGTAAAATGGAATAAGCTTCATCTAACGAAATGCAAGAAATAAAGGTGTCCTTATAATTTTTATTAAGGTTTTCAAAACAGGATTAACTATATAATATAATACGATAGAACAAATAGAAATCTATAATTTATTTACAGTTGTGCTGTTTACAACATCAGTTATATTACATAGTATAATAAAATTAAATAAAATATGTATTTGTTGGTACACATTACTTGTGAATCATCTTGGCAGCCAACCATTGATATCTAACATGAATTAATATATCAGATCACTTCTTTCAGTTCCACTTAGCCAACAGAAAGTTCACAATTGACTTGAGGTATTTATTGAAATAGAGTTGAAGAGAGTTTGGAAGTACTCTTAGCATAGAGTAGTTTAAAATCATTGGGAAGAACATTAATCCAAACAGACATAGACATCATGTGTTTTTGTGTGGGCCATGAAACATGTGTCATAGTGGAACAATAAGCCATCTTGGCTCTCAGTTCTCAATAGACAGGGCTCTGTCTTGGGTGGAGGTGAGAAGTTGAATTAAGAACCAGATTTAACATTTTCATGTATATTAACTAAGAAGCTACTTATCATGATCTTTACAGGTATGGCAGTTTTACCAGCCCATTGTAAAGATAAGTTAAATGAGGCTCAGCTAATACTACAATGAAAACAATAGCTAGCAAATGGGTATGAACTCTCAGATCTGTGACTCAAAGTATGGAGTCTTCTCAAATATTTGTCTCAAAATTTCCATAAAGGTTTATGGAAACCTGAACGTGCTTTAAAAAGGTACTGATATTTTCCATACTTATCATCACAAAGAATTTAAAAAAGAATGTTGCTGCTATTCTGGACCAGCCACTGGGGTACTCTGAGATGGCAGTTGAGACTGGGTATGGTGATGCTTGCCTGTAATCCCAGCTCGTGGGAGGCTGTAAACAGGAGAATGACTACAAGTCCAATCTAGTAGTCATTCTCGTGAACACTCTGTACACCATCCCCTAAAACACACACACACACACACACACACACACACACACACACACACAAACACAATAGCATCAGCTATTTTGCTGAGAAGATGAGAAAGGAGTAAAATTCTTTCAGAGCCTCTGGCCCAGTACTTTCTGGCTCATGACTCATGTCTAATGATCACTGTTACGTGCTCTTCCACTTTTATCTACACTCAAAACCAAACTCAATCCGGTTCTTCCTCACCAGTTGACTCCCTAGACTTCACAACAACAACACCATCACAAACCTTATCTCTTAAGTACTGTTAGTCTTTACAGGTTTTGGCATGATTCAGTTCTAAAAGACAAATAAGGGCTATTGTGCAAATTCTGTAAACTTAACAGAACACAGCTCTGTTCTGAAGTGGTCACCAGGCTACCTCAGTAGGCAAGAGCTGTTGGACAGAATGATACCGCTTTGGGGCTCAAAGTTCTGAGGATGCTTAATGGGTCAGAAACATAAGCCTGGCACATAAAGGTGACAAAAGAAGCAGAAAAGCAAAGACTGGAAAAGATAGACATGTGGGAAAAAATATTCAGAGAATCCAACAATCAGATAGGAAGAAAAGAGCATAATGAAACTGGCAGTGTCGTTCTGACCAGCAGAGATGAGGAGAACAAAAACACCACTGCTATCATATATTTACCAGGAATGATGAAATAGTAGGTGGTACCAAAATATACTGAGTTTGACTTTCAACAAAAATTTATCTACCCACCCATCCAAGCAACTAACCAACAAAATATATCAAAATGGTCATGAAAGAGATAGCAGTGTTCAGCAGAAAGAGATGACAGGAAAGAACATGTTAAGATTACTTACATAGAAACTATAGGTGAAGATGGAAGAATTGTTGATTTCTGGAAGTGCTCTAATAAGAAGCCCTACAGAGTCCCTAGCTCTCTTTCTACAAAGTAAAGACGCATATGGATGGCAGCTCTCTACAGGTAGATCTTCACCAGAACCCAACATGTTGGCTCACTGAATTTGGATTTCTAACTTCCAAAGCTGGAAGAGGAGCTCTACTGTGCATAGTACACCAACTCTATTGTAGTTTTCTATCAAGAGGCCTTTAAACTGGGTGATTAAAACCTGCCTATGACCTCTAAGTGACCAATCCCTTCCTGTAGAAATACACACTTAGATTAGCAAACCAGGGATAGGGTGTGGAAACAGCTAGGGTCAATGCTCTTGTACACAATGTAATTACTGGAAGGAAGAGAGCTATTGGAAGCCACTGAAGCATCAGAGACAATTTTTATGAAGAAGAAACACATTCTATAGAACTTCACTTTGGGAAAACTCAGTAATCAAATTGGAGATGAAAAAGTAAGCTTAGAATATTATTCATATTGAGCTTAGTGTTCATATTAGTGGTTAATTCCATACATCAAATACATCATCCATGGAAGTCTTTCTATTATTTCATGTAAGAAATGGAAAAAAATACCATTAGTCAATCTAAGACTCATCTCAGTTATAAACTACACTATAATTTTTAAAATGATAAAATGTGTGTGTGCATGCATGCATGCACGTGTGTGTATGGGTGTGTGTGTGTGTGTGTATGTTGGATGTTTCTCAGTCAATTTATGTTGCTATAATTGAATATAACAGTTTGAGTAACTTATACTGAAGAAGAAGTTACTGAACTCAAGCTTCTCAATACTGAGAATAAGGAGCTGCATTGGGTGAGGGCTTTTGTGCTGGCTGGACATTAGCAATACCAAGGCATTACAGGGTATCCTGTGGTGAAAGAGAATGAACATCCAAGGTCATTTTTAGAAAGTCATAATCCCATTGGACTAGAGCAGTATTGACATTTCAAGCTTTCAATAATACAAACAGCCTGCTACAGCATAGGTGCCATACGTTTGCCATCACTAGATTAGGGCTTTGCCCTGTGGGATCATTTAATCTTACTTACAGACCAAGATTTCCACATACAAGTAAACACCATAGCCACAGGAGTTCTCATTGTCTTAGTACCTCATGGTAGGAGTTAAATATAAACATGAGTTTTTCTGGGGCCATTCAAGCCATGCAGGTGTGTATGCACACATTTTGGAATGGACAAAATTTAATATTGAGATTACAGGCTTTTACACTTGTTTTTGTTGGTTATAAACATTAATAAGAATGTATTTCTCACGATATTGTCCACCCATGCACCCTTGTGCTTGATCTGATATTTAAGAAACATCTGGATTCCGTCAGAAGTATAACATGGAGGTTGTTTATAATTACACAGTAGGCACTAGGAGTTGCTGAGCTCCAGAAAACAGGAATATCAGTCAATAAAAGTACTTAAGAATCTTAACTTCTGAGTTTTTTACACATAGCTATTTTGGCAAATAATTTACTTCTTTCCTGGCAAAATTGCAGAGCTTCATATTTATGCTGAAGCAGCAGCCATACACACTTTGCAGAATGCCAGCCACCTGAAAAGCACCCCTGAAGAAAATAAGAGCCCCAATACATTCTCACAGCACTTTTTCATCTCATTTATAAACGCTGCAATTATGCACTCAGAGGAATGCACTGTACGTGGGCTTCTCTGGCAGTCCTCCAGAGACGAAGGCGGTTATCCTCTCTATGTAACCTTGAAGTGTGCTCGCTTACAGTCATGTCGTGATTGAGACTAGCTGGAGACAAGCAAGCAGCTAAAACTTGAAAAGTAAAATGAGTACAGCAGTTTTTCCTTTTTCTTTCTCTTCCTTTGAGGAAAAATTTCTCTCCACTTCTTGTAAGTTGCATGGCCACACTTAATGGATCCTGGAACTATCACCTCGCCCACGATGGTGGCTGTGTAACTCCTGCTTTAGGAGGCCACAGCGCTAACCAGCTATATCAAGGTGCAATAGCTGGGGAAGTCTTAGTAGTGGGACAACTGGTATGATATAGAAAGACAGGTGGTAGCTATAAGAACATTTGGAATTCAGGAAAATGTCTAATTAAGAGGACAAGTTTTGGAATAAATTTGAAGGAAAGATTAGCAGGACTCAGATAGAAGAAGTTACCACATAGAGGTTTTGCGAGTGAGAGAATGAGACTGGAGGCAAATGTTCCACATGAATTTATTTATTTATGTATTCAGTCATTCATTCATTCATTCAGTTAGTTCAGGCTGGCCTGCACTCACTGTGTAGCCCAGGCCAGCCTCAAACTCATGGAAATTCTGCTGCTTCAGCCTTCCAAGTGGTAGGACTACTGGTATGTACCACCACAACAGCTAGAATTTTAAAATCATATGAAAGGATAAGATCTGTGGAAGAAAGACAAAGGTTTCAAGGGAAAACACTCTAGAAATAAGGAGAAGTGAATGCAGTTAAGCAGATAACTATGCCATCCAGGATATGATGTTTTACTTAGATATATTAGAGACGCGTTGAATTTTGTTGAATCAGGAGAAATGCCTTATAGATCCCAAGGAAAGAATATGAAATGGAAATCTATCCTCTAGAACACTTTGTAGGTAATAGAGAGTTCCTTATTTAAAGAAGTAGTAAAGGAATCTGGGTCATCAGGGAAATCAGTTTTTAAAACTTGTGAATAAAAACTGAAGGAAAAAACAAAATTAAATACTAAAGATTGAAGTTTGGTAACTTTGATAATAACATATTTTGTTCTGAAAGACACACTGAAATTTTTTTCTTTGAAAAATGAAGAATGGAAAAGGGATGAGAGAATATGTCAGGTTAACAGGTGTGAAGGGTTACGATGATGCATTCTGAGTATTTAAAGATCCTGCAGTACTTGGACTTCTGGGGGCTTTACACTAAATTAGAAATTAAGCCAGGATGAGACATATCCTATTGGTGTTTTGGTGGATGAAAAATTGGTAATAAAAGTACAGGAGGGGGTGTTGATTGGTGCTGATTTGGAATAGTGGAGAATCTTATACGCACTGCTTATGAGTTTCTAAAGGCCACAGGGTCATTAGAGCCACAGAGAATTATGTGGAACTTTCTGAAATGCAGGATGGTGAAAGATGTCAAATACAGGTAAGCTTAGGAACCAGTACAGTTGAAGATGTGTTGGTGAGAACAGAGGAAAGAATGGTGTGGGCCCTCACCTGAGTGCACTGGCTGGAGTGCACTTCACTTCTGTAAAAGATGGCTGGAGAGCAGATGTCTGCCCAACAGAACACCAGAATTAATTGCTTTAGGCAAAGGATACTTGGAATTTCAACTGTCCACTGCTCACAACTGTAAAATATTAATCTCCCAGTAGTGACACAACATTTTATGTACAGCATAAGGAAGATGAGTGCTGCTGGGGTCTTTGTGATCATGAGCTGATGATCTATAGCAGGGTAGTCATAAAGATAAATAGGTACATGAGTTTTAAATGGACCTGGTTTTATATTCTATTTACACTTCTATTGCACTTGAAGAGACCACAGACTCACATGAGAGATGTATATTGTTTGCAATTAAGTACGATAACCAAGCCCTTTTATGATCCCATGTGGAGCAATACATTGTCTAGTGATAGCATTACACTCTTGGCACTTCTCAGGAAGCATGATTTATGACAGTCTTTTCATAGTCTCTCAGATAATCATAAAGGTTATACAATGATTAGAAAGAAGTTAGAAAAATTCATATATATTTTCAAGATTTAAGGAAATAACCCTTTTTGAGGTTGGGTCTGATTCTGCAGGCCAGGCTGATCTTGAACTTGCCATGCAGTTCTTTTCCTTTCTTTTCTTTTCTTTTCTTTTTTTTTCTTTTCTTTTCTTTTCTTTTCTTTTCTTTTCTTTTCTTCTTTTTTTAGTTTTCTTTTTTAATTTTCTTTTTCTTTTGCAGAACCGGGGCTTAAACAGGGCATCTTGTGCTTTCCAGGTAGACACGTATGCCTCTGAGCTGTTTCCCTAGTCCACTGAATTTACTACATAGCTGAGGCTGGACTTGAACTCACAATGATCCTCTTGAATTTTGGGTCTATAGGAAAGAGACCATCCACCTAAATATGTGTACTTTAAATTCTATTTTAGCAATCCCCCTGGAAAAATCTAACATTTTAACAGATAAATGATTTTAAAAATGTATTATTTCCTTATACATATTAAAATAGCATAATATAAACTTTCCTTAATTACATAGACTGGGTGTGGATAAAATCATGGCCAACAGCTATGTGACCAAGATCAAGACACTTAATTCCTCCAAGCTTTGCTTTCTTCCTCTGTAGAATGTATCAACACCTGCTTCATGGGCACATCATATGTAAATAAGATAATGGTCAGTGAAATGTAAACATCAGCTCTGCCTCACTATATACCATCATACATAACTATGAGTACACTCGACAGAGTAACACATTAATTACTATCAAAACTTTTAGTGACTTTAATTGAAAAATTTTGGGGGGCCATATGCCTCAGAACACAGAGGCCCTAAGATACTGATATTTATAGCCCCATATTTTTCAATGTTGTTACTTTTTGCTGCAGTGTGAACCCTCCCAGATCTGCATTCATTCTCTTCAGTCCTTGGCTTCTCCACTGCTCATATTCTGTGGTAAAAGAAACTTGGCACCTGGACTTGCCATAACTGTATAAAGCAGTATAAAATATAATTTTAATGAGAGCCAGAGGGAGTCTTTTATGACTAAGGTCATGGATTTGTAAGTATGAAATTCGTGACAGCCACATTGGTTATCAGGGAAGCTTTCATAAATTCAGTTTAACTCAGCTTCGCTTCTCAAATATGTGCTGTGTGAGGCACAGATCACTGTCACTGACACTCACTGAATGACCAGAGGTCTTAGGCAATGACATTTTGGCCTCCCAATCCAACCAACACCATGGCATTTACTCACAGGAAATGAATGTGTGATAGCTACACAAAGATTTGTGGGGAGGCTTTGTTTACTGTAGACAAATTAGCTCAAATAAACAATGTTCATCAGCAGATGAGTACATAAATACACTGTGGAATTACTTCACTGTAGAGTACTATCTGGCAACAAATAAATAATCAACGACAAATATGTCAACTATTTATATATACAATGTGCATAGAGCTCAAAGTCTTTATGCTGAATGAAATAAGCCAGACCTCTTCTCCAAAGTAAAAACATGATGCTATTGATATGAAACTCCAGAAAACATAAACTAATATATTTCAAGATGTAGAAAGTGCCAGGTGTTACATGGAAACACAAGAGGTCTCTGTGAAAGGACAACATACTTGATACTTCAATTATGATATGGTTTGGTGTGTGTACATATGTACGCCCAAAATCATCAAGCAGTATAGCTGTAATATATACAATATATCATATGTGAATTTTAGTTCAATAGAGTTATATAAAAAGTACTTTTGTTACCTATTCCTAGATCACCTTTTTTCCTTAGTTACTTTTCTCATATCTGAGGCAAAATACTGGACAACCAAGGTAAAGGAGGAAAGGTTTATTTAGCTCAGTTTGTAGAAACTTCGGTCATAATTAGCTGGCTCTAAGGCAGGGTAGTATAGCAGAGGGGCAACCTTTCATGATGGAAGAAGACACCAAAAACAAAAAGAGAGGTGAGTACACCAAGTGCCTTTCCAAGCTACACATCACATGCAGGCTACCTGACCTAGGGTAGATGTAGCCCTCATAACCTTAATTGTAGTATTAGCCCATGAATGAATCACAAGGTATAGGTTCAGCCACCTTTGAAAAGTCCATCCCCCATGACTTCATAAGGCTTTGAGGAGACATCCAGATGGAAATCTTGTTAGCTAATTCTAAACCTGATGAACTCTTCTCCTTCGTTTCTGTGTCATATTAGAAAATCCAGTCTTGTCTTGCATAAGGTGCATCAACTGTGTTTTCTAATTAGTGGCAAACCAATTTGCTTACTGTGCTCCCTTTCCTGTAGACATCTCTGAGTGGCTCTCTGAGCGTGTTCTTCTCTTTCCATGTTCTTCTTTACACAGAACATTGAATGAATGGAGTACACGTTGCATTAGTAAATATCTAGGAATTAATAATCTTTCTCATGAAGTCAGGTCCTCTAAGAATACAGATGAGGTGAGAAGAATTGTTTGAGTATAAGGATGAAATAGACTAAGGAACAGGAATAGGCATGAGATAGACTACAGCAATGCATCAACTTTGAAATTTTTGCAAAAATATAGTAAATACATGCATGACAGGGACAGAGGATGTAATCCAGTGAAGTATTTGCCTAGCATGCATGAAGTCATGGGTTATATCATTACTACCAAGGAAGAACATTATAAGCATTAGATTTTATTCAGGTGATAGGTATGAGATAAGGTGAGGTGGAAAATCAGATCCTTTGAAAAATTATAGTGCACGTTTAATAAACGTTAGTTGAAGGAAGCAATTCAAGTTTGCATTTTCAGTGAATCATCATCTTCCACAAGAAGGGCACTTCAATTTCTGCTTGATAGGCTACCCTTAATTAGTAATTATAAGAGTTTCAATTGCTGGTTACTTTCTATGTGTGCCTGTAAACATTCCTGGAACCTTACATAAATTGTCTTATTTTATTTTCATAACTCCCTATTTGATTAAGATTTCTATGTGTCAATCAGAGGAGCCTACAAATCTCAAATAATTCCAACAGTTTCTACTCTAACTGATTAAAAGGGAGGAGAGCAGTTCTGCCCCACAAAATCCTTGGGAGATAATGATCCTCTTTTAGAGGATGACATGGTTTTAGAATTATTTAGCAATTGCCTGGTGAGAAGTTATGTATGATTCTGATCCAGATGGGGGAAATGTACAAGAGCAAGAGAGTCGGTGAGCTCTGCTTGTTTTTCAAAAGAAAAAGGATCCCTTAACAGCAGGAGCCATTAAAACACTGACGAAACATTTAGACTGCTATCTATGCTCAGAGCAGAAGGGCTGGAAAAAATAAGGTGTGTATTTTAGAAAGAACCAAAAGATCTACAGTTCTTTGTGCTTGTTCAAAAATGGTGAGGAATTCAGAAGCATGTGCTAGCCTTGATCTTGCAGTAGTGAATGACTTCTCAATTGAGGTGACTGAAAATGGTGTGGATTCTATGCTCTCTTGGAAGTTTTCCTGATGTACTTAAAAAATAAGCAAAGAAAAAATTAAAACCTGGAAGCCCTGGAAAATGACAGAGTCCCAAGACAGAAAAAACGTGGGTCTCTAAATAATTTTAAAGAATTAAGGTATGCTTAAATAAGAAATGAACTTTTTTCCATGTTAAGTCACTAAAATATAGGGAATTGTAATTGCCATGCTAGATCATATTACTCTCATTAACATAATGTAGAAATGTGAATCTTCCTTATTTCATCAAGAACAGATTTTCTGTCATTCAGTCAAGTTTCCATTCTCAGCGGGATTATGCATCAGGACTACATTAGGGAAATCCACAGGGAAACATGAAACTTCCTTTTAACCATAAGGATATTGGTAACAAATTAATACTGGAGAAAAGGTAATATAGTGTCAATAATTCAATTGAATTCTGCATACAGGGACCGGCAAAATGGTTCAGCGGTTTAAAGCACTGCTTAGGCAAGCTTAGGCAACTGCAGGAGCCACAGTTCAATCCCTGGCATCACATTCTGTGCCAGTCACACCCCCAGGACTGACTGAGCCAGCCACAATGTAAATAAAAGTTAAAAATAATTTTGCATATACATCCACTAACTGCTCTTACTAAGACACTAATAATAACAGCTGGACTTACAGAAAGGAAGGAAGAAAGGGAGGAAGGAAGGGAGGGAGGGAGGAAGGAAGGGAGGGAGGGAGGAAGGAAGGAAGGAAGGAAGGAAGAAAGGAAGGAAGGAAGGAAGGAAGGAAGGAAGGAAGGAAGAAAGCCAGTGAGATAGCTCAGGGGTCTAAAGTGCCTGCTTAGGCAAGCTTAGGTAATCGCAGGGACCATGGTTCAATCCACAGCACCATAGGCTGTGCCAAGGCTGTGCCAGGGTAGGCTGAACTAGCCATAACATATATAAATGAGAAAGAAAGAAAGAAAGAAAGAAAGAAAGAAAGAAAGAGTGAAAAGAGGGAAAGAGGGAAGGAGGAAAAATGAAAAGTAAGGAGTGAAGAGGAAAGAGAAAGAGAAGAAAGGGAATAAAATATTAAATGAAATTTAAGACAAGAAAGAAGGTCATATTTCCTGTGAGAAATGGGAAACCATCGTGAGTGCTGTGATTGCCGCAGGTTACTAGGAAGACAGAGTCTTCAAACCAAAAGCAAGGGAAGAAAGGAAGGTGGAACCCAGCAGATTCCAAGTGGAAAACACAAAGCTGAGAGCCGGGCTGTATCAAGAGAGCTGGAGTTCCTAGGACAGAATGCCGCACAGGAGGGGATGCATGCAGACACAGTCCTCTTTAATTCAACAAAGTAAGCAAAGTATGCAAGAATGGAAAGAAATTATCAAAAAGTAGAAAGAGAGCACTATGTTAACGTAGACACCTAGGGGTAGTGCTCATTTCTGTGATCTAGAGAAAAAAAAGAAAAGAAAAGAAAGAAAGAAAGAAAGAAAGAAAGAAAGAAAGAAAGAAAGAAAGAAAGAAAGAAAGAAAGAAAGAAAAGAAGCCCCTCACAATTCATGAGATACTGGAGTGAGGACTCAGAAGAGTCTTGCTTCAGTAGTGGGAGATAGTCAGCTTTAGATTAAATATGACTCTGTTCCTTTCTAACAATTTAAAAGGAAGCCAATAAGGATTGGACTTGTTCCTCTGTTATGTCATTGCAAGGCAGAACGAAACTCATAGTATTTGAAACCTGAGACCAAGGAAAAAAAAAAAAAAAAAAAAAAAAAAAAAAAAAAAAAAAAAAAAAAAAAAAAAAAAAAAAAAAAAAAAAAAAAAAAAAAAAAAAAAAAAAAAGGAGAAAACATCAAGGTAATAAAATTTGACAATAGTAGCAATCATGGGAAAAGATAACTGAGTGTTTATAATAAAACCACTCAAAGTGGATGTCAGAACACGGAATACTTCCAGGAATAAAAAAAGATGATTTATTAATGATGAAGTGGTCAGTTTATCAAAATCACAAAATAACACTAAAAGTCTAGGTTAAAAAATCAGAATTAGAAATTTCATGAAATATAATCACTGATGTAATAAGAATATACAAAAAATCAGTAGACTTTTATAACTACTGATGAACCTGACCAAAATGACATTTATAGAATCCTACACCTGGTAATAATGAAGCACATCTATTTTTTTTTTTTTTGAAGTTCATTTGAAGCATCTACCAAATAGGCAATAGTCGGATGCCCAAATAAACTTTAGGATATTTTTTTTTTTAACAAGAGAGTTTGCAAATGGAAAAGGAAGAAGAGATGGAGGGGTCAATAAATAAGCAAAGGAAAGGGCAACGCATAAGGGAAAAGGGATATAAAAGAACTCAAATGTATTCTGCACATGTGCCAACTCCTCAGCAGGATGGCAGTCATTATATACTGGAGAGATGAACTAATAAAATTTCAAAACGCAATAAATGTAAAACATTGCTAAATCTTAATTAAATATTTCTCTTCATAAAAACTAAAGTGAAAAAAGACAATAACAGAAACATCTTTGAAAAAAATACCAAAAAAACTTGCTCAAGTAGCAACAGATTTCTATGTAACACATGAGGAAAAGAAGAAATTCTGAAGGAAAAATACTGTTTTAAATTAAGTAGTAATTAATACATAGCATGTCAGATTTGGGGGAATGCTGCCAAAGCAGTTGTAGGAAAAGTCTATAATATTCCATGGTTATATTACAAAACAAGAAAGATGAATCTCGGATCAGTGACTGAATATTTCACACCAAGACACTAGAAAAAACTAAACTTAAAGTAAGGTAGGAAAGAAAATAATAAAAATCAGCCTGAAAACATCAGTACAAAGGTAAAAGAAATGCAGAAAGAAAAGAACAATCACAGAGCTGATGCTCTGAACAATTCAAGAGATACAAAATGAAACAACACTGAAATTTCATTTCATTCCAGACAGAGTAACTACCATCCAGAAATAAACGAATAACAAATGTTAGAGAGGCCATGGGAAAGAAAGAACGCTTTTCCAGTGTTGGTGTGAGTGCAGATTGGTACAGTCATTGTGGAAATCAGTTTAGTGGTACCACAAAACAAACAAATAAGCAAACAACTAAAACTATGACTGGAGGTTCTATTTGATCCAACTATTTCCCTTAATATCTTTCCAAAAGAATTGCAAGCATTATAGCACAGTGATATATGCACACCAATATATTATCTATGAAAATTAATAAGGCATAGAATATACATGTAATTAACATTTTATAAAATATTTAAACCAAAATGGGAGCAAATCTTGGGATATGTGATTAGACAACATACTAGAAACTGTGTTGAAAATATGGTGGTTGTTATAGTTACCCTTCTACTTTCCGAGACAAAGTATTTTGTACTCACAAGTTAAAGGAGAAAATTTTTATTTCAGCTCAATACTTGCAGAGTTTGCAGCCCATAGATGGCTGGCCCCAAAGCCCTGGCATGGATGGTCATATGGCACAGTGGGGGATAAACAATCCATGACAGCAGGCAGGTGGTGGTAGTCCGCAAGGCAGCAGGGAACAGGCTCCCTTTCCCTTTTATCACCATTGGGTGACAAGCCTTTTGGGTGTCCTGCTCTTCAGGGAGCACCTTCCCATTATCCACACCCAGAACTGTGATACACTAATTGTTGGACTAATCTAGTGCCCAACATAACTTTAATCCCAGTATCCCACATTTTAGATAGTCACCTCCAGAATGACCCACCTATGAGACCATGGAGCTTTGCAAGGAATGTGTTAGACACAAGCCGTAGCAATCCATGAAACATGATTTTGCCAAAGCCAAAACCTTCTAGACAGACTTTAAATGGGTGAAAGAAACAAGTCATGGTCTGACAAAAGCACATAGAACATCTGGCAAATAACTTGTTTTTAAAATATTTCAAGTATTTTCAGAATTTGACAATAAAGAAACAAAGAGTTTATAAATATTTAAATGTTTTATCAAAATAGTGTATGAATATAAAAAATAAAGAGAATAAAACTAGTAATTAGAGAAATTTAAATCCTAGCCACAATTAACTATCACTCCACACATACATACAGGATGACTAAATTCTGTAAGACGGACTCTCCAATTTGTTAGCAATATAAAGGAAGTAGAATATTTGCAAGATGCTGAAAGGAATATAAGATGGTACAACCATTTCGGGAAACAGATCAACACTTTCTTAATTTAAGCATGCCTCTGTCAAGGACTGATTTTATCTAAAGCAAGGGGTCTCAAATAACATGCATACACAATTGTAAAAGTGATTTGTGTACAGTAGGACAAAAGATAGTGATCCCCTCAGACTTTAGGCTCCCAGTGACATCTGATTTATGTAGAATCCTGGGGGCCTTCATGTACAGTCCCAAGGGACCTCTCTGGGGACTCGCAGAAAGTTACTGTGTACAGCTTATTCCACTCTCGTGAATAAGATTGAATCAAAGCATACACTCATGCAAAGGATTGCATGCAAATGTGCATAGAGGCTTTAGCTTTATAATACCTGCAATAACTGGAAGTAATCAAGATTAGCATCAGTAAGTGAATAAATAAGAAAACTGTGCTACACCTACATAATGATATAGAATGCTACTTATTAGTTTAGATGAATTTGACATGGGTGATAACATTGAATATATCTCAAACTCATTATGCTCAGTGAAAGATTCCAATAATTATATAAGTTCTTATAAGATTTTAGAAATTATAAAGTTATCTATGTTAACAAAAAAAATATGTGAAGTCCCAGTAAACTTTGGATATCATTGTAATAAGTTTCAGAGATTCATAAATAAGTCAAATCTTGTGTACTAACAGTTGTTATGCTAACTACACCTTACAAAGCTATTAAAAGTAATCCTTTATATACCTTGTAATGTCATTTTCTTTATTTGTTTTATTTTATTTTATTTTATTTTATTTTATTTTATTTTATTTTATTTTATTTTATTTTATTTTATTTTATTATTTTATATTTTGCAGGACCGGAGTCCAAACTCACGACCTTGCACTTGTGCCACGGAGCTATCTCCCCAGCTCCATGCCTTGTAATTTTAATCCTCACAGTCTTCATATTAATAATTTTAGTAGCATGTGGTATTGCCACTTTCTATAACCATTTTCCATTTAGTAAGAAGAAGGTAAAAGAGGATAATAAAAAGAACCTAAAAGTATATTAAAGAGAGTATAGTTACTCATAAGCAATACACTGGGTGATGCATTAGTTAAAGTAAAAGTGTTTAAATTATGAGTTGTGTCATTAAAATTACAACTTTAAGAGATTTTGCTTGTTGAAAAATCAAGTGGTCAAATATGCAACAAGATTGAATTGAATTCTTGTTTTCCAATAATCTATCCATCTGATCACAATGATATTTTAAATTGCACAATAGTTAAGTGTTTACCTTCATGATACCATGCAAGACTGGAAAAGTCTCCAAAGTAAAGATAATGACTTGTTCATCTATCTGCCCAGTACCTAAATCAAAGCAAGCTAGCGTCCATAGCAAATGCTTAATCAATGTGTAGATAAGTAGGCAGAAATAATACAAGAATAAGCCGGGCGTGGTGGCTCACGCCTGTAATCCCAGCACTCGGGAGGCTGAGGCAGGAGGATTGGTGCGAGTTCGAGACCAGCCTGGGCTACAAAAGTGAGCTCAGGACCAGCCTCAACTGCATAGCGAGACCCTGTCTCAAAAAGACAAAAAAAAAAAGAAATAATACAAGAATATGAGTATCAACTGATGAATGGATGGAAAGACTTGGAGATACAAAGAACATTTTTTGCATCTGTCAACCGAGTTCATGTCGAAAGCCAAATGTAAATGAAGGCCAGTGGGAAGCTCTGATGAGCACTCATATTCTAGACCCTAGGTTCAATAGTTGGTTACAGTACTTCATTTCTCTGTCTTCAAAAAAGATGACAGGACTGCCGATATGCCCAGGATAGATAAAAGGTGGACCTCTTACAAACACTACTATCAAATAGGACACCCACCTTCATGAAGCATGCTTGTGAAAATGGTAAATTTTGTTTAGATTGTATTTAATTTTATGTATATTAACAGTAGATATTTCAACTGTAGACTCTTTCAAAAACAAATATGTAAGTTTCCAAATGTGTATAAAATAATGAAAAATGTCAGCGAATATGGCAATTAAAAATAAAAGATAACACTATTAAAGCATATTGGCCAAGCACATTGGTCATACCATATACAAGTTAAGTTACAAACGCTAGTAAAAAAAAATGCACGCTTTGACTGGCCAAATATCTCAGCAGATTAATGGGCCTTCTTAGCTAGACAGAGTGGGCAGAGGTTAGATTCTGGCCTGACTTGTGGACCGCACCCCTGGGACTTGTCGAGAAGGTAATTAAAACTGGATGTGGTGGGGCACATCCGAAATTCCAGTGTTTAGGAAGCTGTAAACAGGAGAATCATCATAAGTCCAATCTGTATAGTGAGACCCTGCACCAAAACTAAGAAAAGAAAAAATTATGTTCATAGAAAGCAGAACAAATAACTCCTGTAAATTTTTAAAAAATCATGAAAAATTTTGTAGTTGGTAATGTTCAATATAACATATATTTATTTCCGTTACTTAATTTAAATAAGCATGATACTGTTTTCACAACTCTCCATTTAGACCGTCTTCAGCTCACACTAGTGTGGTATATAAATCATATTTTCTAATTTTCATATGTCTGCAACAGATTAACATTCACAACTAGACACTGTAGCAAATTGTAGAAGGACAGAACACAGAGACAACTTGCTTGTTTACTCCAAGCACTCACTTGCAAGAAAAAACAAGTTGTCATAAATTATTCTTTTTCCATTTACCACTCTTGAGCAGGTAGATTCCCTATATGTAAAATGCACACAAAATATTTAATCATAGAGGCAACTCGACGTGGTTTATAGCCAATTTTTTTTCCATTTTATTAACTTTGTAGTTCATGGTTACACTCCTTCTGGGGAGCTGGCACAGGGACACAACACATCTTCATTCCTGTCTCATCATTTTCCCTTTTATTACCCCCCAGTCTCTTAAATGGCTCCATCTCAAACCTTGTCTCAGTTCTTGTTTTAGATGAAAGGTTTTCAAAATTCTTGCAAGAGACATAAGCACCATGGCTTCCTTTCTTACATATTTGTCCCTGACACTTCATTATAATACTTAATAATACATTTGAAGTTCCTCTCATACTATAGTAAGCAGAATATATGGTGTGTGAATTATTTGCTCCTGACTAGAATGTCTAAGTGACTAATGCAGCAATTAAAATAACTAATGTAGAAACTCATGCTGTGAAAGGGGAGGTTGGTATTCTTTTAAGGATTAAAACAATAATCCACCTCAGGGTTAGAAACCTTACATAATTACTATTGCATCTTAATCTTTTTTGAATAATAGTATCCAACGCAGAGTACCATTTTGGTACAATTTTAAACCTGAGAGTAATTACTATTGACTATTGTTTGTTTCTCTTCACGTTTTCCTGGAAGACATTTTGGCAAATGTGTACTACGTGACTACAAAATAGATATTAAGTACACAACTGATGATCCTTCTTCCAGAGAACTAAAGATTTTGAATTGTTCTTACAAGCTACAGACACCTGCCTTTACCTTTGCTTTATCTTCTATGCACATCATAGCCATAATCTCTTATATTCAGAGTAAAGTAGGATCAGAAGATGGAACTAAAAGTCGTTATAGAGCTTTCTTCTTCAAATAAGTAGGATCCATTTCTTTAAGTGCTATTAGTTCTTCTATCTTTACAGGACTTGATTATTCTTAAAGAACTACAATCAGATTAGAGTTCAGTTAAGCTTGTATATGATAGTGGTTTGCCAACCAACACACACTTTCATCTGATTAAGTCAAAGGAATGGTCATAATATGGGGAAGTTCTAGGGGTCTACACATAAAGTTCTAGGTCTCTCTCAAGTACTATAATATAACTAGAATGGGCATTGTT
>PVJA010009718.1:0-24440 GCA_004027025.1 Myocastor coypus
AAAAAAAAAGAATTATGTTAGCTGTTGGATTGTTACAGATAGCTTTTATCAAATTGAGGTATAGGCCATCTATTCCAATTTTCTGGCAACTTTTGATCATGAATGAGTGTTGTACTTTGTCAAAAGCCTTTTCTGCATCAACTGAGATGATCATGTGGTTTTTTGATTTGGCTCTATTGATATAATGTTTTACATTTACAGAGTTGCATATGTTGAACCACCCTTGTATTCCTGGAATGAATCCTATCTGGTCATGATTAATAATCTTCTTAATAATTTGTTGTATTTTATTTGATAGGATTTTTTTTTCTTTATAGAATTTTTTGAGGATTTTTGCATCTATGTTCATGAGAGAGATTGGCCTGTACTTCTGTTTTTCAGTTGCATCTTTCTCTGGTTTTGGTATCAGTATAATACTTGCTTCCAGTAATGTTTTTGGGAGGATTATTTCCTTTTAAATTTCATTGATCAGTTTGAGAGTATTGGGATTATAACTTCTGTAAATTTCTTATAGAATTTTATTGTGAATCAATCAGGACCTGGACTTTTCTTTCTCAGTAGGTTTTTTTTTTTTATTACATTTTGTATTTAATTGACTCTTATTGAGTTATTGAGAGTTCTTATATCTTCTTGATTCAGTTTTCATCAGTGTACCTTTATCTGTCCATTTCATCTGTGTCTTTCACTCTGTGACAGTAAAGATCCTCAAAGTAGCTATTGATGATCTTTGTGATCTCCACTGCGTCTGTGGTAATGTCACCGTTTTCATTCCTTCTTCAGTGAAACTGAGTTTTTTCTTTCCTCCTTTTGTTGAGGTTAGCTAGGGACTTATCGATTTTGTTTAATCTTTCAAAGAACCAACTTTTTGATTCCTTAATTCTTCATATTATTTTATTTTCTTTGTCTCACTTGAATTAATTTCTGATCTAATCTTTATAATTTCCTCCCATCTTTGGGCTTTGGTTTTGTTGTGCTCTTCGTTTTCTAGATGATCTAGGTGCACCATTAGGGAATTTGTTTGGTCCTACCCTGTTTTCTTAATATGTGAGTTCAGAGATATAAATTCCCCTCTAAGAACTGCTTTCATTTATCCCATAAATTCCAGTAGGTTGTGAATGAATTTACATTAAACTGTAGATATTTTTTAATTTCCTCTGTAACCCTTTGGTTGTTCCGGAGGGTACTGTTTAATTTTGATGTGTTTCTGGTTTCTTCTGTCATTTATTTCCATTTTCATTGCATTGTTGTATGGTAATATGCATGGGCTAATTTCTGTTTTCTTGCATATACTTTAACATGATCTATGGACTAGTATGTTATCTATTTTAAAAAATGTCTTATGTGCAGCTTAAAAAATGTATTCAGAAGTGATTGGGTAGAACACTCTGTATATGTCCACCAAGTCCAGTTGCTCCAATTTCTGGCTCAGTTCTGCCACTTCTTTGCTAATTTTTTGTCTGCTTGACCTAGCTTTTCTCCTGACCAGTATGTAATAACCATCTTTATTTCATTTGATCAATCTTGGTTTGAAGTTCAGACTATCTGCAAACAGGATTGGTACACCTGCTTTTTTCTGAGGTGCTGGGGCATGTAGTATTGTTTTCCATCCTTTTACTTTCAGCCTATGAATTTCTTTATGAGCTAGGTGTGTTTCTTGTATACAGCATATTGTTGGATTTTGCTTCTGTGCCAGTTTATTTCTTTTTATTGGAGAATTAAGTCCATTTACATTGATGGTTATAGTTGAAATGTATTGTCTTATGTTTGACGTGTTTTTTACCTACTATTGTTTTCCCTTTTTTCTTCTGTATTTAATTGGTTGCCCTATTTGGTGTTTTGTTGTTGTTGTTATTCTTTATGTGTTTTCTGTTCTCCTTCATGGAGTTTGAGTCATTTTGCTTCCTCTTTAAAATATCTTCTAGTAGACTGCTTAGGCTTTGATTTATCATTGCAAATTTGTTTAGTTGTTCTTTATCATGGAAATATGTCACTTCTCCATCAAACTTGAAAGACAGTTTGCAGCGTATAGTAGTCTGGGCTGGAATTTGTTTTCATGGAGGACTTGAAGCACTCTGCTCCATTCTCTTCCTGGCTTCATGGTTTGAGAAAAGAAATTTGTAATTATTCTGATATGTTTTCCTTTAAATGTAATTTGTTTCTTTTCTCTAGCATCTTTTAGTGTATTATTCTTCTGCTAGATTTCTGGGATCTTGACTATTATATGTCTGGGTGTGTTTTTAGTTGAACTGATATTATTTGGACTTCTGTATGCCTCAGTTACCTGAATGTCAGGTTGTTTTCTCATATTTGGGAAGTTTTCTGCTGTTACTTCTGCCCATATTCTTTTTTATATCATTTGTATTTATTCCTTCTTTCTCATTGATGCCTATTAATCTCATGTTGTTCACCTTTGCATTATCTTACAGATGTTGAATTATTTTTTCCTGCATCCTGGTTGTTTTTAAGAGTCATAAGGTGTTGCCATCTTGTGATTCAAATTTTATTTTCCTGTATATCCCTTTGAAACTGCTTCATGTGATCTATTTCTTTCCTATATTGCCATTCAGGGATTCTAACCATTTTTCTATTCTCCTCTAATTTTTATCAATGTCTTCCTTAGAATCATTTAGTAATTCTTCCATTGTTGTTATCCTACTTTTTTACTTCAGAGATTATTTCTAACCTGATTTCCTCTCTACTTTTCTGCAGTTGTTCCTTTACTTCAAATACTATTAATTTAGAGGTGTCTTTTTTTTTACCTTGAAGGTTATTTCTGATCTCATTTCCTCTATACTTTTCTGCAGTTTTTTTTTTTTTTACTTCAGACACTATTAATTCATGCATTTCTTTTTGTTTACTTCAGCCTTTATTCTGATCTGATTTCCTCCATACGTGTCTGCATTTTTCTCTTTACTTTACATGCTATGGACTCCCAGATTTCAGCTGTGTGATTCCCAATTTTTTCTATGTTAGTGTCTCCTGAATTTAGTCTGGGTCGGCTTGGGACCTGAGATTGCATCTTGCTCCTTCTCTTTGTCATTTTGTATAGCACTGTCCTTTGTTCTTTGGTGTAGAACTCTGATGAAGTTATACAGTTAGCACTTACTGAAATTCAGTTCCCCATCAACCAACTTGGAACTTGTCTAGATATGCTGGCTGAATCTGGCTGCTGTGCCCAGCTTTCTCATGCTCATGCTTGGGGAAGTGGGCCTGCTGTGCTCCTCTGGCAAGACGTTCAGCTCTTGGATTAGCTGGGAGGGTCTGAACCCATCCTCTCTGCAGGGAATCTTGCTGCAGGAATCCATAGGAGATAACTTGCCCAAGGTCTGCAAAAGTACCTACAAACACCTTTTTCTGGGTTCTGGGCAGGGGAGTTTTAGTGGGTGTGGGCAGGGGGTAAGGACCCTACCTATTTGCATGGAATTGGGTGGGTGGGTTGCAGGAAGGTGGGCATGGTACCCAGTGGGCATGGGCTGGTGGAGAAGTCTCTACCTATGCATGCAGGCTGCAATGGCTGATCGTTATCTTTCTTTGTGGAGTTCAGCCTGCTATTTTTTTCAAAAACTTGGGATTGAACTCAATATCTTGCACTTTCCATGTAGGCACTTGTGTCCCTGACCTATCTCCCCAGCCCCAGAGCCTGCTATTGATCAAATCCTCTGTATTTTTTACTTTGGATATTTTAATTTTTATTTCCTGAATTTCAATTGGGGATTTTTCATCTTTTTTAATTATATGCATTTTAATGTTTCAAATCATATTGAGAATAATAGTTCACCATAGCTGTGCTAAATTTAGAACATCCTTCTCTGTTCATTGAATCATCTCTCTCATTTCTCTGTTAGTGTTTCTGCTGGATGTGGGTTATATTGTCTTTCTTTTTTGCATGCCTACTAATTGCATATCACATGTCATATGCTGGTTGTGAATTTTATGATCTTAGGTGCCCAACGTCTCTGTAGACTTTTGAATTATTGTCGGTGAGGCAGTGTTGTTATTTGGAATCAATTTTATCATTTCAAGGTTATAGAAAGAATTTTGAGGGTGTGTCCAGAGAAGACTTTAGTGTAGGATTCATTTATCTCTGCTATTAAAACAATATCCTTCAGTGAGCTGTACTAGAAGGACATACCAATCTGACTGGAGATAAGGAACTAATCCCAGCCTTGTGAGAAGCTCAGAAATTAGTTCAGTTAGTATTTTCCAGTGGGTCTTTCCCCTACCTCTGGTGTCCTCCAGACATGATACACAGAGTAAGCAGATCTCAAAGGAACTCGTGGGAACATCCTTAGAATATTCTCACTCTCTGTGCACAATTCTAGTACTCTATCTTAGCAATTATTGCCATTTCATCCTCCAAATCTGAAATTTGTTGTCAGCCTTCCTGATCTCAGATGTTCTTCCTGCCATCATATGGTGATACTTGGCATCTCCTCATTTCCTTCTTTTCATTTGGGAATGAGTGACCTGGACTGACTATTATCTAAAATCTAGAAACTCTTGTTTGCTATATGCTATCCACTTTTCTTATTGTCTCGGACTGAAAGATAATTCTGTCCTGTGGCCCTCCTTCAAATACACAGTGCATCCACAGTGCTACCAATATTCCTTCTCTCTCAGTTCTTCTATAAGTTTATGAGCCTCTGCAATTTAGCCATTGGACAAGGATTTCCTCCTTTTTAGTGCAGATACCTCTGATGTTTAAAGTGTGAACCCTTATTGGACATAACACTTGTGGATATGATCCTTCATAGGCCTTCATACAGCCAGCATCTCCGTTGTTCCAAATGGACATAACCCCCAGACTCACCTCAGCAAGCCATCTAGTGCCTCCCAGCTACCTTTAGGTACAGTTCATTCTTGAAGAAAAGAAGACACAGGTCAATCCTATGGCATTTTTCCTCGTCTCTTATTTTCTGTTATGGTTTACAACTAAGTTCTCTTAGTTCAATAAGGAGAAATACTTGTACAAATAGTGATTAGAGAACTTATCATGTCTGTATCCTGTACTCTGAATGCTACTATGAAAACAACAATATGCATTGTATTAATTATTATGGATATACTACTAACATGTGTTTAATCTGTCTCAATGTTATTTCTTATTAAAAGTAAAAAAAATATTTAAAAATTTAAAAAAGAAGACACAGAACAGAGACTTGAATCAGGTCAGGCAATTTTGTGGCTCTTGGCAGCAAAAGAAGTTGAGAAGTGGTGACTAACAGATGGCAAGGGTGCAACAATGAGGAAGAGACTATTTCTATGCCTAAAGTGTTTTCTTGCTTGGCAATATATATTCTTCCAATTCAATAATTTTATAGGCTAAATCAACTGTGTGGTAAAAATAAGTCAAGTGGAAGTTCAGCGGAGAGATGAAGAAATGTGTCTTTGAGGAGATAGTGATCAGAACCAGGTCCAGAAAGAGGAGAGGCCTCTTTCTGAGTGGAATGGAGAGAAGTTACCCAAAGTAGAAAGAATGATGTGATCAGTAGAGTTGGAGTGGAAAATGGCTTTGAGAAGAGAAATTTTGAGAAGATTGATAACATACAGTAAAAACTGCCTCAAAACTCTGCCAGAAGAGTCTAGAAATAAAAACAACATGAAATTATTGCATGGCTCCTGATAGAGGAAATGAGGCTGTATACCAGAGTGGAAGTTGTGGAAACAGGAAAGCAGGATAGTATGAGAGTCACACTGACAGTGGGAAGAAAGGAGATATTCATAAATATTGTCAGATACTGGCTGAAAGAGGGAGGGACTCTATGAAATAGGAGACCATTGAGATTTTGAGTTAGTTTTCAAGTCACTCAGCGAGTATTTTATCAGTACATGTGCGGCCATGTTGAATGTGAGCTACATGTATGAGAACTCAGATCCCTCCAAAATGTAGCCAGTACAAGCTTAACCTAGATTAGTGGCCCTCCAAAGTTCACTATATGTTGTATAGGTTAAAATATACCTAGCATCCCTATTATGAGTACTCCATACATTATCAAATGTGTGAAAATAACCATGCCTAAGCAAGATGCACTTTCTAGTACTTTCTCATGCATCATTCACCCTCATGATTTCTACAGCATGCTTCTGAGACCATTGCTCCAGACTGGAACAAGACGTGTTCAATCTGAGACCTTTACAGAAATGGTTACAATTCAGCATAATGCCTTAATTTTTTCATTTTCTTTTTCTTTGTAGGCTGATCTGTGGTTTTCAGGAGATGAAGAGATAAAAGCTCCAGAAAATCCCCTTGAGCCCTTGCCATTTAATAGGCAAGAACATCTTAAAGAGGTAATGGCCAATATCTTTCAAACAATTACTATTATAACATTGATCATTTTCTTTGTTTCTTTTACTTGGAAAATTTGCTTAGGATTCTACCTTCACACAAGTGCCTTTGCTGTATCTCCAAATGCAGCATTTTATGCTCATCACAGAGGCAACCTAGAGAAGCTACAGACGAAAAGGCCAAGGCTAGACTCTTAGAGTACTGCTGTGACCTTGCACTGCTTTCATGGCCTCTTTAGCTTCAAATCTGTCATGTCAATGTCCTCACAAGTCTAAAAGCTTAGGATAGCAGTCTATGACTTTACCAATATATCTCTTTGATTTTGACCAACATAGCAAGTTTTTATATGTAGTATTACCAGTGTAGCTCACCATCATATTATTATCAATAACAGCATTACTATTACCTTCATCACTGAAGCGACATTAGAAATCAGGGTCTTAAAACCTGAAAGTGACTCTGATTTCAGTGCACATATTTAAAATATAAAAACATACCTAACATAAAACATTCCTAACATATCCTCATATCTCGAGAAGATATGAAAGAAGTTGGGGCTGTCGATTTAGACATCTGTACATTGCTCAATTTCTAGAAGCCATTAGTTCAAGTTTACAGTACAAAATTAAATATGGCTCCATTTATAACCTTAACCTGAACACTTCCCTTCAATTGTACTCATATTTATTAAGTACATCTGCTAGCTGTTAGCAGGAATACAGGTAAGAGACAGAACTGAGAGCAACTGAAAGAGCCTGAAATAGGGAGTCTGTAGTTACAGGATAGTATGTTGTTTGTTTGATGTTTTCAATGTGAACTGAAGGGTTGAAATCAACTCTCCTGTAAGGGCTTCACATGATGGTCTCTAGGAGTTTACAAATGAATCTGATATCTACCTGTAACATCAACAGATTCTTCAGTTCTGCAGAAACTGACAGCTTAAAAAGTGGCAACCAAGTGACAAGTACTTTCCTTTTTGCCAAGCTTGGCTATGTCACTCAAGAACCTGTTTTTTTTGTTGTTGTTGTTGTTTTTTTTGTTTTGTTTTGTTTTGTTTTTAGCTGTGTGCTCAGAAGTGAAACAGGAATTGTTAGTAGAAAGGAAAGGTACTAACAAGTCATAAGTGGGAAAAGAATAAAGGAGGAGAAAGGCAGGACCATAGAGCCTAAAAAGAAGCATTTCTATGGGACAAAAGATGGTTGACAGGTATGGGTGAGTGAGTGAGTGAGTGAGTGAGTGGAAGAGAGAGGGAAAAAAAGATGAAAGTAGTAAGGAGAGAAAGAGAGGAAGAAGATAAATGAAAAGGGAAGTGAAAGGAACGGTGTTTTTGTGCTTCTTGCAGTGTCTTTGCATCCAGGGATAGCATGGTCTGTGCAACATAATTTTCAGTGTTCTTAAAATATTATAGAAGCACAGAATGTAGTGCTTCAAATGCTGAGGTCTATGTAGCATTACTCAATCTTACAGTACCTTGGTTTTTTTTTTATCATTTTAGTAGGGTTCTTTTTTATTTTAAAGAAGAGAAAAGTAAAAACGAATAATAAGACAAAGAAAACAATATAAAGCAATACAAACAGTACAGAATTACAAAACAAGAATAGAAAATTAACAATGATTGTTATATTACACACTGATCAATTTGCATGCCTATATCTGGTAATCTGAGCAACAAATGTGGTGATAGCAATAAGTAATATAACAACCATTGTTAATTTCCTATTACTGTTTTGAAACTTAATAGGGTTCTTGTGTAAAGTAAAAGTTCATATTTATCCTACTCTTAGAACAGCCATTGGCATATAGTAAGCAATACTGACACTGGCAAATTATGAAAAGATGTTCCTATCACTTCATGATTCTGGAAGTGTAAATCCACAATTGGGCAGTTCTGAGAGTTTGGACCTCTGCTGAGACCAGTGCATCATGCAGGGAGTATGTATTAGAGTGGGCGTCAACATCTCAAGGCAAGGGGAGAGACAGAGAGAGAGAGAGAGAGAGAGAGAGAGAGAGCCTCTTGAGCAGCATACCCCCAATAGCCTAAGCCTCTAACACTAGTCCCAACTTCTTAAAAGTCCACAACAAATCACAATACAGTACTTCCATTCTAGGAGACAAGCTTGGACCTATGGATCTTGGGATGTACTCATCCAAACCCAGATGCTAACCCTGCTAGCTATGCATGGCTACATAGCACTTAATGATTAACTGCCAAAGGAAGGTGGACAAAAACATAGAGTTTTGCCTTTAGTTAGAATAAGAAAGATTAAATTGGGAGGGAATTCCTCTATTAAGAAGAAATTCTGGGCATAGTGAGCCCTGAGCTTTACTACCAGATAGGCCAAAACTCAGCGTGCAGACTTGAGTAGATCCCTTTCCCTGCCAGGGCCTCTGTACCATATTGAAGAAAAGGTTTAGGCTACAGTATAGGGACCTTCTCAGATCCCCTTCTTTACCATCCATAGCTTGTAACTCAAGCCCATTTCTCACTAATGCTGCAGAGGTCCTGGAACCAGACCATTACCTTAGAGTTGGTTGACCTCAGAGACCCCAGCATTCATTATAAAGTCAAACTGCACCTAACAATGGAACCCCAGGACATCTCTTGTTGCAGTTGCAGCACGTGCTGACAGTGACTGTCCTTGTGAGGCTCAACACAGTGTGCCCCACTTTCCATACCTGAGGACTAAGAGTGACTTTCCCAGGGTTCGAGAAATCCTTAAGGCTTTCTTAAGAAAAGGTGCTTTAATTCTGCATATTTAAATCCATAGGCATTGTTTTACTCCCTACTCCAAATCCTGTACCTGGGACAGCATACAACACATTTTCATTCCTTATGGCTGCCTTGTATTTGTTAGGGTCAGGCTCTTGGTTTGAAATACCAGTTATTTGCTAATGAATCCCAAATATCTATTATGATTGCAAATCTCTTCCAAATATAGCTGCTTATTTGATATCTTTACTTAAATAGGCTCGTAAATATCTGAAACTCATCATGTTCCAAACTAGGTACCTAATGTTTGTTCCTGCCACCCTCACCTTCTCTATGTTCACTGAAAATTGATGACATCTCTGTCCTCCCATTGGCTCAATAAAAAATCTTAAAGGCGTCAGTCCTCATTCTTTTTCAAACCCATATCCACTCCCTCAGGAAGTTCTTCGAGTTCTCTCTTCAAATTATATCCAGGATCAGACCCCTTCCAACAAGCACCAATACTGTCACCTGAAATAAGCCTTAAAAACTCCACCTAGAAAGCTGCAACAGCCTGAGCTCTGTCCCTCATGCATCTTTTCTGAGATGGCAGATCAGATTACAGCAGCCTCAGCTCACTACCTCCCATGGCTCTGGGATCTATGTCTTAAAGCAAAGTCAAAGTTAAGTGGCTGGTGGATACTGTCCCTGTTGCCTCTTCGTGTCATCCCTGCTATTTTCTGCAGCTCACTCTTCTCAGCTGCACTGACCTATGCATTGTTACCCAAACACACAAGGCATGCTCCACCTTAGAGACCCATTCAGCAGGTCTCTCTGCTTACGATGCTCTGGCCCTAGCTGCCTACGTAGCCATCTCCCATCTATCCTCAAATCTTTGTTCACATTTCCTCCAATCCTGCAATCATCCCTCTTCTCCATTCTGGATGTTTTTTCCTTCCTGTTCCTACAACTGCTATGCAATTTATGTTGGTAATTCTCTGTTGTCTGCCTTCCCTTCAAGAAAGTAAGCTCCTAAGAGCTAGGAAATTAACCTCCTTATTAATGACTGCATTTTAGACATCTATGAAGATCCATCCCTGAAACACTAAACTTTTCAAAAGGTATTTGTTGAATATAAAAAAAAAATATGTTCATGTTAGGTTTTGCCAATGTGAAATAATTGCCAAATAGCTAGTGAACTGGTACAGTGCCCATTACTATCTAGAGTTCCATCAATCAGAAGTCCAGGCAAAGGTTAAATAGCTTTGCTGCTCAGGATCAGCTCCTGAGCTACAACAAAGGTGTCAGCTGTGGTTGCAATCTTATCTGAGGCCAACTCCAAGATTGGACTTCCCAACTGGATTGTTGACAGAATTCAAATGCAGTGTAGGACAGGGGCCTTTGGACCTTAGGAATCATTATGCACTTGGCCCTTTCAGTAACATGACAACCCTTCTTCAGGGCCAAGAAAAGAGCATCTCCCTGGATTCATATTTCCCTCTTAAGATATGGGTCATTTTTAAGAGACTAACCTAATTATATCCGGCCCATGGCCAGGATCATTTTGGATTAGCTCCAAACCAGTGAATAGAGGAACTTACATACTTCTGGGGGAAAAATCCCTCCCTATATTTTTTCCATAAGGTAACCTACTCATGGGGATGAGGCTCCAGGCATATTCCCAAGTCCCACCTTCACTTAAGGCGGAATGGCACAGGGCAGGTGTTCCTTGAGGTCAAAACTTGTACAACCTTCTTAGGATTCTGCCTGCTACAATATCTTACATGATCTTCAGAACTTGTTTGTATCAGCTTTCTTTGGCATCTAATGCATTATTTTGAATTCAAACCTTTCCTATTACAGAAATACTCCATACATAAATTACAGAAATAATGAAATTAAAATCACAGAATAAGCCCAAATATAGAAATAGCCCACATATCAAGTTATGATTACAGACATGTGCCACCATTCCTGGTTTCAGTGGCTAGCTTCACACCTGGGGCCTGGGGCCAGCATAGCATGTAGTACCAGAGATCTAACCTGGGTCCTTGAACGTGCCAGGCAGGTACTTAGACTGCCGAGCTATCTCCCCAGCCAGTTATTTTATTTTTCTATATTCTTTCAATATGCAATATTCAGTTTCCTAATGAAAATAATGAAGACTTTCAACTGAGTATCATTCATAGGAGCATTTCAATTGAAATAGGGCTAAAAACCAGCTCTCCTGTGAAACCAATAGGACCTAACTACTCTTGAACAATGTGAGGGCTCTTGGATGCCCTTTTGTATCCTATCCTACTGAATATTTCCAAAATGACTCAAAAGCAAGTAGGAAGATGAAAATGCAATATCTCAAAGTAACCTAGCAACTGGATTCTTATTCCCTAAGAAGAGTAAGGGAATCCCTTATTGTCAGAGTATTTGTAAGTGTCTCCGCTTTTATTTTTAATGTCAAGTATCAGAAATTAGTTTCCAACTATTATCTTCCTGTATGCCTCATTAGATTTGTTTATAGCTCCAAGAATTGCTGGTAACAAAGCATATTAATATGGCTATACTCTGCATTTAGGAACTGTACAAGTGCAGGCCAAGAGCAACAACACTAGCTTGACTCTAAGCATGTGGAATATTACACAGCTTGAGAGCCTTCCTCTTAGTCCAAAAGTTCATCTTAGAAAGATTCTCTGAGTTAGTAAACACATTTCTAAGAAGAGCTGGCCAACAAAGCCAGTCATCTCCCCAAAAGGTCTGTGTAGATATCTAGATGTATCCTGTGTACCCCAGGGTAGGCTGGGCCAACACTTTGTAGGGCTCTAGAGGATAATAGCCTCCTGAGCTCTAACTCTTATGCTGTCAGATTCATAAGACACCACATCATTGCCTGCTTAGTCATTCAGAGAGTTATCTGCTGGTATTGATCACACTCTCTCCCCAGAGGTACATCTGCACTGCAGGAAGTCGCTTAGATTCAATAGTTGAGTGAGAAGTGCAGAGCGGATTAGTCCATGTAAAGGCTGTAATGCTTGGAGTCCCAGCAGTTGTGGCCATCATTCTTTACTTTTTTGTCAGACCCAGAAAAGACTGGGCCAGAAGTGCAAGGTTTGGAATCAGGATCCAGGGTTTAGTTTTGCTTTGTTTTGTTTTCTGCTGGCTCACAGGCCAGGCTGAGCTGGTGCAGCATGTAGTCCTGGGGATGAAACCCCAGTTCCCTGTGCCTGCCTAAGCTTGCCTAAGCAGGTGCCTTAGACCACTGAGCTACCTCACCAGCTCCCAGGACCCAGTTTTTCTGGATGAGGCAAAAGGCAGTCCCTGGCTTTGTAGTCTCCTTCCCCTAATTAACATTAGTCCCCACCACCCTTAATTAGTTCATTATTTCATATCTTACTACCATTGACATACTACCAGTACATACCATTGACTTGGAATATTTCTTAGCTAAAAATCAACCATTATACATTGGATTTACTAATGCAGTATACTTAGAAGGTAACTTTACCAAAGGTTCTGGAGGGAATCTTCATTTCCCTGTGTATTGACTCCTGGAGTGCATTCATTTTCTCTCCCTGCGTAACAGTTCTTCTTCACGCTGTTCGCTGATTGTGAGAAGGACCCACCCCAGGTGGACTATACTCAGATGCTGCTCTATTTTGCATGTCACCCAGACATGGTGGAAGGGATCTACAGAGCTCTCAGTGTGGCTGTCGGAACTCATATCTTCAGACAAGTTGAAACACCTATGCTGGCTGAAGAAAAGGTAATGGCATTCCAGAAAAGGATGAACTATGGGTTATGGAGAAAGATGCCAGGAATTCCAAAACTCCTGATAGCAGTGACTCAATTATTTCCTTCTTTGTATTTCCCCAAGTGCTAACACAGTGTTCACAATGTCATATATACAAAGCCTTCTTCAAATGCATTAAAAACTGGGAAAGCAAATTCCATCAAATACTTTTGCCGTATTGGAGATTGAACTTATGGCCTTCCCACTAAACTATATGCCCAGCTTTGTGTTTTCTTCTTTATTTGTTGGTTTAGTTTGTTTTTCAGGTAAATCTTAAGTCATCAAATTGCCCAAGATGAGCTTGAATTTACAGTCTCCTACCGTAGTCTTCCACAGTGCTAGGTAATAGGTGCTGGCCACCATACCAGGCTATTAAACATTTTGTAGTAAAATCAAATTCTGTTAAAGATTTCCTGGTGGAACCAAAATTTGTTTTGGGAAACACAAGCTTTATTTGGCATGCAGTACTTGTTCTGATAAATGAAACAGAGTTGGATATCAAGCCAGCCTATCTTACTGTGTACGAATTTTATCTGAAACAACCTCAGGCCACAGATATATCTTACACATAAACTTGAAAACTTCTTCTGCCACACCATCCTGCCTTGGAGCCAGAAGATTATTGATATAGGGGAAATAAACTTCCAACCTGCTAGATGTTCCATGGAAGTTTACATTCTCTAAAACTGAAGAATAAATTTCAGGAACAACAGAGGTTAAGAGCAGAATATATTCATTGGAAGAAAGAAAGCTTCTGTCCAAGAGAGGGACAGAAGGGGGCCTAAGTGGGTTGCCTGCCTTTTCTAGGGATTTTAATAGAACAAGTTCACACACTACCTAGGTGTGTCCAAGGTAGAAACTTGGGAATTCACAAAGTGGACATAAAGCGAAAAACTACTGTCAACCAATAAGATTATGAATATACTTGTTCAAGTAACATTGATTAAATTGGGATCAAATGGGGAAGCAATTCATTCAGGAGATGGGCTTGAATTCAGAACACGGACTTTTTCTGTAGAGAGTTGGGTTAGTGGCTCTTCCTAGCTTTTTCCAGGTGATAGATACTTACTTAAAATATCAATTCCTGGGCCAGCGAGATAGCTCAGTGGACTAAGTGCCTGCTTAGACAAGTGCAGGGATCAAGGTTCCATCTCTGGCACCACACACCTTACTGACCCCACCCTCAGGCATGCTGAGCAGGCCACCGAGTCCAGGTGTGGTGGTGCACACCTATAATCCCAGCACTAAAGAGACTGAAAACAGGATAATCACTATGAGTCTGAGCTATATAGTAAGACCTTGTACCTAATACGTAAAAATAAATAAAATAAAATATCAATTCCTTATGCCCTTCACAAGGGAGGTATGTGGACATATTTGTTTCAACTTTTGTTGAGGTCTGGCAACAGTGGAGGTGCCTGTCTCCCCAACAGCTGCTAGGCATCTCTTGTGCTGTGACATTTTGCAGGGCAGGCGAGATAGCTCAGTGGAATAATTGCCTGCTTAGGCAAGCCCAGGGGTTGAGGTTCAATCGCCAGCAGCACATGCCCTGCTGGCCCTGCCCTCAGGTGTGCTGAGCTGGCCAATCAGTCTGGGTGTGGTGGTGCACTGTAATCCCAGCACTGGGGAGGGTGAAAACAGGAGGATCACTACAAGTCTGAGCTGTGTAGTGAGACCCTATATCAAATACATTAAAAAATACTTTTTTCCTGTTAATCTGTGGTGGAGGTAGAAATCATTTAGCAGCAGGAGCCAATGGCTAAGCAAAGCCCTGACTAAATTACTAGATCTCCTTCCTCTGCATCTCTGCCCACCACAAGATGTTCTCAACAGAGTAGGCAGAGAGACTCAAGATGTTTTCAGTCAGGATACTGTACCCTTCTTGTTACCCTATCAACCAGCAGCTTCCCTGGTGGGTGGTGGGTGGGTAGCAGCGGGCACAGAATCCCTGCTGTTCCTAATCCCTCATTTGCCTTGGGAGAGTTCAGTGCTCCCACCCAGCAGCTCCCCTTGACTTCTGCTCTCAAGAGGTCTTTTAAAATCCAAGGATACTGTGCACAAACTGAACGCTACAAAAGACTGCACATGGGCATGAGGTGAGACAAGGTGCCACATGTTTGGCCCCTCAGAGTCCTGGACCTGTTCCTGACTTGGAATGAAAAACAGAGGCCTTTGAATCCCAGCAGCCGTCTACCTCTTCCATTCTCATCACTCTTGGTCCTCACCAATTTGTCTCTAGTGACACTGCTCAATTTTTGAGCCCTTTCCAGCTGTGTTCCAGTTTCCCAGGCAACCTCCCCTCAGGAGGTCACAGAAGCCATCACAGACATAGCACCTCTAGGCATGCATTTTCACTCCCAAGTTACTCAGTCAGGCCTCTGCTTTTGCTTTCCGTAAAAACCTCTGCAGATTCTGCACCTCCACGCCCACGGTGTTATTTCATGCTTCCTTACTCTATCTCTGCCACTTATGCTGCTGTTATTCAAGGTGGCTCAGACATTCTGTGTAAAGCCACGACTTTTTGAGTAGTTTAAAGAGTAAGGTGTTCTTCAGCAGTGCACTAGTCCTGCTGAATCTTTAAATAAAGGGGCATACTAGGGAAATTCATTTTTCAGACTGTGGGGGGTTGTCATGCTGGTATTTAACAACTTTTGAGCTTGACTCTTCCACATTGCAAAACTCTTATAAAAAATATTTCAGCAAGAGTGTTTAATGCCTTGGGGTTCAAAGGACATGAATTTCTATTTTGTTCTGCTTTGATATTTGAACTACATTATTTCCCAAAGCTGACCTTATTTGACCTCTGAGATGTGCCGCTGAACTGACTGATAAAAATGCATGGTCGGGTGTGCATTTATTATGCGCTGCAAGGCCTGAGTTAGAGAATTAGCCACATGTGACACAGTGCTCAGCCATGCCGCTGCTCCCCTTGCTTAGAGTATAATACGACTTGTGTGGAATTGGGCCAGTAATGGCTATTTATTCACAAGCACTGGCTTTTCTTCCAACTGGCATTGCTGGTTTTGTTCCTGTACACACATTCAAAATTGCTGTCGTCCGGAGCATCTTTTGGAAGAAGGTTCCACTGTCCTCCCCGTGCCCTTCAGCGCCTTAGCAGGCTCATCTGGCTTCTTTGATCCAATTAAGATTTCTATACTCTTCCTCCCTCCCAATGAGTCACCTATGTCTGTTCTGCTTCAACCCCAGACATCAAAAATAGCAAAATATTTTAAAAGAAGCTTCTGCCAGGGAACAGCAATATATAATACAAAATCCATGGCTAAATACCTCTCATCTTGTTCTTCTAAATGTGTACCTTTCCTAATTATTAGTTACTATATTCTCTGTTTAAAATAAATGAAAGCGAAAAGGACAAGGAAAAAAATTATGATTTCTTGAAAGCAAGCTCCAATATTCAATTATTTCTCCAAATTTGCATATAACTGTTAATCTGACCAACAGATCTGATGATAAAAATAGATAATGTAACAACCATTGTTAAGTAGCTATCCTTGTTTTGAAAACTTATAACACATATATTGTTCTCCATTATTCTTTCTGTCTTTTTTCTATCTGTTTTTTCTCTTCAAAGTAAAATAAAGAATAAAAGAAAAAAAAGACGCTTCTGACATGACTAAACTAAGGGTTCTTCTTGCAAAAATGTAAGAAGTAAATGGTTACTCTTTTGATTAAAAATTCATTTGTGCAGTAATCCTTACAGCAGGGCTTTCAAAAGCAAATCCCTCCATAATTATTGAAATAACTGCAGAAAGACCAGATTTTTCCTTGGTTTAATTTTGGAATTTCCTGCTCGCCTTACCACCCAGTCATTTCTTCGCCCATAGAGTCTGTGCTTACCTTGTCTACTCCAAGCCTGTGCATCCCGTTTATTCATTCTACACATTTACATCCTAGGTCAATTTTGCTATACTAAACATTCTTTTCTTTCTTTCTTTTTTTTTTTTTTTTTTTGTATTTTTAGGGAAGGGTCTACAGGGTGTTCAGGGTCTGACTCCTGGATTGAACTCCTAGTGATCCGCCTGCTTACAGCCTCCCAAGAGCTAGGATTAGAGCTGTGCACGACCGTGCTCAATCTCAATTGCTATCTCAAGCAAGCCCCAAGGGCAGGGCCACCAGGTATCTAACTTGAGGCCCCAGAGCCTGCTTGCAGGCACTTAATCTGCCTAGCTATATTTGGCCAGCCCTTAAAGATTCTTTTTTCTTCTTTATTTATGTATTTGGTACAGGATGTCACTATGCAACTTAGACTCATAGTGGTCCACTTGTTTTCAGCCTTCCCAGAGCTAGGATTATGGGCATGTGCCACCACACCCCAACTCAGCCATCCGTTCAGGGCACCCAGGGGTGGGGCCACCACTGCATGTGGTGCTGGGGATTGAACCCTGGTCCCTGTGCTTGCCTAAGCAGGTGCTTAGTCCACTGAGTTATTGTGCTGGCTGCTATAGTAAGTGTTCTCTAGCTCATGGTATTATTTTTAATTTATTTAGAATGGGGTCTGCAGGGTCTCACTGCACAGATAAGACTCATAAAGATTCCTGTTTTCAGTCTGCCAAGTATTGGAATTGTAGGCATGTGCCACCACGCCTAGCCTCAATCGCCCTCTCAGCATGCCCTGGGCTGGGGTTGGCTCAGCACACTGGGGCCCAGTCCCTGCATCCACCCAAGCAGGTGCTTTAATCTGCTGGGCTATCTGGCCAGCTCTATCCCATGATATGACCGATGGGGAGCTAAGGTGGAGACACCGAAGCCTACTTCACATTCCTACCACCGACCATTTCCAATTGTTTAAAGGAGAAAAGTTTCATAAAATATTGCAAATTGTTTCAGTATATAATTCCAAATCCCCAACTATTACAGTTGTCTTACTCTAGCAAAGGACTTAGAACCTCAACTCCAGCAAAAGCGAAGGAGCCCATCTTCAGTACACAGTTGCACGGCCCACTGCTCCTCCATGGCCCGTATGAGAACAGATTGCACGAGAGGCTTGATTTTGCGTCACGCCATTCTTCTTCACACCTGACATTTACTTAGTTATTTGTAGAGAAGTTGTACAATCTATGCACTTAGTACTCCTACTAAAGTAAAATATTCATTCTCTCAAATTAGTGTTTTCCTTCCTTCAGAAAAGAAAATCAGAATTCTGTTGTTCTCTGACACCTGGGCAACTACACCTCAACGTACTCATTGTCCTACGGGAAATCATCAAATATTACCTCATTTTCAGAAAGCACACATATGCATACACACACACACACACACACACACACACACACACAGACAGACAAGTTTGATGTAAAGGGTTAAAAAGCATAAAATAAACGAAGAGACCATCTGTTCTACTACCATCATTAACTCTTTAATGGACCTGTGCCCTGCATTTTTCTTAGTAAAGATAGATCATATAATAAATTAAGGCTCTTCATACATTTATTATTTCATCTTCTTGTGGTTTTTTTTTAGTAATACTTATGATTGAAACCAAGTTTTTCACACCAAGTTATGTACCCAGCCCTATTATAACTGTTTATTTGGGGACGGGTCTCACTAAGATTCCATGCTGAGTTCAAACTTGGATTCATCTTGCTTGATCATATAGGGTGTCTTTAATATATTTAATCTACTATGAATGTCTTCTTGTATATTAGATACTCTTCTATACTATACTTTTCATTGCAGTATGGATTCCATCACAAAATATAATGTATGTCACCATTCACCCATTTTTTTATTTTAAAAAGGATATTTTTAAAACAACATTAAGATGATACAGAATTTCAAAACAAGCTAATAGGAAATTAACAATCATTGTTATATTGTGTATTGTTATCTTCAAATGCAAAATTATCCCCCTTCCTTCTTTTTTCTTTTCTCCTTTCCCTCATCCCTGTTAGTCTTTTTTTTTTTTTTTTTTTTTTTTTTTTTTTTGTCTTTTTGAGACAGAGTCTCACTGTGCAGTTCAGGCTGGCCTTGAGCTCACCTTGGTAGCCCAGGCTGGTCTCGAACTCGCACAGATCCTCCTGCCTCAGCCTCCCGAGTGCTGGGATTACAGGCGTGTGCCACCATGCCCAGCTTTTTAGCTCATTTTCAAAGAGCAGCTGTAAGTATCTCAACTGTTTTCTTAGATACGTCCTTTACTTTGTATTTTGATATCTAAGGCTATTCTTAGTTTATCTTTTAGTATTCAAAGAAATATCTACAAATCTATTAAAATCTGTCAAACTCGAGAAATTTATCTGTCAAGAAAATTGACAAATTTGCCATAAATTAATTTACTCAATTGCAATCAGTTCAAAATCAAACCCTGTTGAAATTCTATATATTCGTGGTTAACACTCTAGCACCATGTATACTAATGTATTCCAGTGTGCATTTATTGAGGGATTTGATAATCCTATGTCTTAGTTACTTTTTACTCGTTTCTGGGACAAATACCCAACACTCAAAATGAAGGAAGGAAAGGTTTATTTAGCTCACAGTTACTGGAGGTTTCAGTCCATATTTGGCTGGCCCAAGGCTGAGTGGAACAGGGCAGAGAGCATCCAGTTCATAGTGGCAGAACAGCAGCAAAATGGTGGCAGAGACAGCCAACCAATCAGGGCAACAGAGGAACAGCTCTAGTCTGTCTCTCTGTCTCTCTTTATATTCCTATCAGGCTCTCTGCCTCAGAATATCTGCCCTAGATCACACCCATAGTCCCAGCCCTACTCAGAACGATAATCCCATCAGTACTAAAACACATAATCCCAGTGACTCATGAGTCAAGTCTCAATCTATAGAAGTCCCTGCCCAATGACTACATGAGGCTTTGGGGGAACAACTACACATAAACCATAACACCCTAGCAGTGTAGTATGCTCAAAATTATATAAATACATAAAGACAAATAAGACACACCACACACTAAGGCCCTATGCACTAAAGCAGAATCGTCTTAGGATGTTGATAAGTATGACAAGTACTATGTGTGGATGTGCTCTGAATACCTGTGTGCACTTCAGTCTGACTTCGTGTTCCTGCTGCTCACTTTTTCAGACCTCCTCCTCTCCTGTAAATCCCACTGATGATCTTCTTAAACTTGATGAAAATGCTAGAAGAGAAGGAACAGAACTGAAAGAGGGGAGAAATGAAAGCGAACAAAAGAAAAAAGAAGCACCTGAAAAGATTTCCATGGAAACATTACTCACAGTATTCCGAGGAGGAAGTGAGGCACAGGATACTAGCAGATTTGCCAGCCACCTGAAGTTAAAGAACATTTATGCAGAGGTTGGTTAGATTACTTCAGGTAAATATATTAAAAAATGATGAGTATTATAAAATTTTAAAACTTATTACAATAAAAGACACACTGCCATTAATATCCCTTAAAATGCTTCCTCTTTCTTTGCATATACCTATTCCACCATTCTTGTCACTTTCTGGAACAGTGCTGCAAGTGTTCTTTTGTGTTGTTGTGCCATGATGGTTTGCCTCCAAGTCTGGAGTCAATTACAGTATAAGTAATCAGACCTCATATGATCACTTGGGCTTTGGAAAGAGCCTCAAGTCTCACGGGGCAGGTCTCATGAATGAGGTGGGTAGGGATGTACCATAGCGTCCCATGGTCCTGCCTTCTGTTGGATAGCACTGGATAGCCACATTCACTGTATTTTGATCACATTTGTAAAGACACTCATGAAATGGACGTCTAGAAATGCTTCAGAAAGTCACAAGACCAATGGGAAAAGCATATTTGAAGCTAGAGAGACTATTTTGAAGGAGATTGATGGCAATATGTTTTTCATTGTAATATTTTTTTAATTTAGACATTCACTAGATTATTTCAACTATCCCTTGTACATTAGAAATGTTGTGCTCAATTTCAAGCATATTTTCACAGAATTGCTCTGAAGAAAGTATATATCATATATGTATCATTGTATAGAAGTCATGGGAATTCTTTTAGTACATAAAACTATTCTTTAATATCTGCCAGATCTTAAGTTAATTAACTTCATTGTTGTTCTTCTTTAAAGAACTTCCAAAAGACATTTCAAGACCTAGGTGTCAAGAATGTGGAACTGATTGAAATTGCTCTCCTTTTGAAACATCCTTTCGTTCAAGAACTGATTGCAAATTATTCAGACTATAAAATTCCTGTAAGTATGGCCAAAGCCTATCCTAATTTGAGTGGACTTAGGCTTGGGGTGTGCTGGACATTCCTAATGTAGGTTAACAAGGAAGAGTAAAAGCTAAACTTGGTTGGAGACATCAGCCTACAATGCCCAGAAGATGGCAAGCTCACTCACAACTGAAGCAGTTCTCAATTTGTTGGGTCCATTGGGTCTGCCTCAGCAATGCCATGGGCCCACCTTGGGAGGAAAACAGAAGGTGGGATTGAGTGACAGGTAAAGGTGGGTGGATGGACCACTGGGTTTCTCCATCATTTTCTAACCACAGAATGAGACTGGTATAAATAGGAGCTCATGACAAGTAGGACCCTTCCTGAAAGAGAAACTAGCCAAGGCCATGGTCTCCCATCACACACTTGACAAATTCACCATACTTCAATTATGGTACATTGTGTATGTAGTGGGAAGTTATACCACATGAAAAAGTCTGGGTACTAGGTTCATGGGGAGACAGTATACTAGTTGGGGAAAGCAAGGACAAAACTCAGAGGAAACAGCCAGCCCAGCAGAAGAAAGGATTAACTACTGCTCAAAGACCATGCAGTAACAAAGCAAACCCAAGCCAAGCATGGGAAATATGCATTTAGTATGGCAAGTCCCAGGACCCATAGGACAGAGCTAATGCAGGCAGAAGCTGACACACTCCCCTGTCAGAATGGAACACATTGCTGTGATCCTCTACATTTAAGATTTAATAGTGTAAGGTTTCTCTATTTGATTTGCTCTATTTGTTTAACTACTGAGTATTGTGAGTTTGAAATAAAAGCTTGCTAACTTTTGAAAAATAAAGGTAGACAAGCAATTATCCTAATTTCTCAGTGATATGAAATTATTTTTGTATACTTTGTGTCTAGAAATGAAACTATCTAGACCTAAGTATCTTTTATGCCTATGTTTATTTTTTCTACATTGTCATTCTTTATTATATAATTTTATTGCCTGTGTTAACACTAATTGAAATTGATTTCTTTCACACACACAGCTATCAAGACACAAAGATGTATCATCATACTACGATATTTTTAACTGTTTTTGGAAAGATACCTGGAAAGGAATAGCTGGATAAAATGGGAATTTCTAGTTTTTGTTTTCTGAATAATCTTCATAATGATTTCATATGTAGTTTTACTAGTTGTCATTCCTACCAAAAATATAGAAGGGTTCCTTTATCCCCACAGCCTCATGAGCATTTGCTTTCATTTGGTTTCTTAATGACAGCCGTTCTGTCTGGGATTAGAAGCAATCTCAGTGTTTTTTTAATATGCTTTTTTTCTAATGGCCAGTGATGTGGACCATTTGTTACAAAATTCTTAGCTAATTGTACCTCTTATGAAAAGTGCCTGTCCTTCAACCCATAACGTTGAATGAAATATCCCAGAGCACACACATTAGCTTAAATATTGCATGGTTTCTTTCATAAGAGAAACATAAAGTATAAATGAAAAGAAAAAGCTCAAGTAGGTAACAGTAAACAGAGAGGTAAGTCTTTCTCAATTGGAAAGGGGTCAGTGGATGAAGGGATGGGGAGCGAAGGAAGGGAAAGGAGAGCAGAAAAGGAATTAAATGTGTTATGTATGCACACCAACTTCCCACAAGGAATAGGCACATCATGTCTTCCAAAACTGACTAATAAAAATGGAAATTAAAAAGTATAACTCAAGCACACCTAGAAGTAAAATATATTTGTATTTAAGAACAAACGCCTGGAATCAGAAAATCATGTGACTGAAAATCATGTGCACCAGTTACTAATTACCTTATCTTAACCATCTTCTAATTCTGGCTGTCATCTTTTACATGTATGTAACGGTCCTTCCTCATCCAAGGGTGATGGTAAGGATTGAGTGAGCTCATGTATGTAAAAGCCCTTGGCATTTTATCTGATGTGGACAGTATGACATAGAAGTGATAGTTCATATGGTGACTTTTCAGTGTCAAGCACCTACCACTGAGACCTGTACATGAGCACCAAAATCAGTTGTTAACTATCAAATAAATCCCACATCTGTTTGCTTTGCAAGACACCTTTTGCATGCATGAATTGCTAGATAAGTCAAGGCAACAAAGTGTAATATGGTAGCAATTCAAAATATGACTACTCTTGTATGCTGGAAGCATGGAGAGAATCTTTCCAGGAAAGAGTAACCTAGGTCTTGACAGACAGCAAGCAGTTTGCAAACTGAGGGGAAAAGACAGGAACCACATAGAATTTGCTATTGAGGAGAGAAGGAGGCAGCATCCTACATGAAAGAGGGATCTGGCTCAGAACGTGAAAGCAGGACTGTGTGGAAAGAAAGATCAGACTCTTCAAAGGGCTTTCTGTAAAGCCTGTGTAGAAACCAAAGTTTATAATGGACTTGGAAAGCCACACAACACTAATGGCCTCTTAAGGAGTCTTGTTTGTTCTTAAATACAAATATATTTTACTTCTAGGTGTGCTTGAGTTATACTTTTTGTTTTCCATTTCCACACAACATAACACTGATGTCATTTTGTGTGTGTGTGTTGATGAAAGAAGGTTCCATAGGCCCATCATTTTAAACTACAATTAGTAGTTCTGCTCAAGAAATGTGTCTTATTTTTCACCAGCAAAATAACTCACTAAATTTCCAGGAATATAATAAAATTTATTTTCTATTACCAAGAACAGGTAAGAGTGTAAGATGATGCCACAACGACTTTCTCACCTAATGGGCAGAAAACTTCTGCAAAGTCTAAGCAACTTGGGAATATTATCGGTCTTACAATGGTAGCTAAACAGAACTAATTTTCAGAGAAGATTCTTTTCAGCATTTTGCCTGAGGAAAGAAACCATAGCACAGAGCTGCTTCCCAAGAGATGCTCACCTCCCAGAGAAAACTAGATATCACTGAACTTTTTATTTGTTTGGTTTTTTGGTGATACTGGGGATTGAACTCAGAAATTTGCACTTGCCAGGCAGGCGCTTATTCTACTGAGCTATCTCCCCAGCCCACATAGGATGTTTTAAAGTTAGGTTCTACCTGCATTTATGGTAGAATCTGTCAATTTGCAGGTAGCCTCAATGAGCTACTATTGCTAAGTTGTACAGAACAGTACCTCTTTGTAGGACCATCTTGAGCTTGACCAGATGTCATACGTCTCACTCAGGCCCCTGCCCAGTATATTGCAGGAGCATCTTGACATATTCATCACCAAAACCACCGTGCAAACTCCCTAAATCTTTCCTGGCATCCAAGACCTCTCTGGCTGAAAACCATCTGCCTGCCATCCTGCAGGATGCCAGTGCCTTTGTGTCGGCATCGCCTGCCCCTCCCCCACCCCTCCCCTCCCACTCCGGCATTATTAATCCATTACCAGAATGCTTCCTTGAACTAGGTCCAAGTCAGCTCTTCCGGTTCTTGCCCTTCCCGTCTCCCTCAGTGCACTGAGAAATCAAGTGAGAGCAAAAGGAAACTTCTGCAGTCAGAGCTCATTTATATGACAGTGACTCAAGAATAGTTAGGTTGATAA
>PVJA010009718.1:24540-59898 GCA_004027025.1 Myocastor coypus
AGGAAGAGAAGAAGGAAGGAAGGAAGGAAGGAAGGAAGGGAGGAAGGAAGGAAGGGAGGAAGGAAGAAAGGAAGGAAGGAAGGAAGGAAGGATGGAAAAAGGGAAAGAAAGGAAGAAGGGAAGCAAGGAAAAAGGAAGGGTCAAGGAAAGAACTCTTGAATACTCACAGACTATCACATATGTCCTGTTAATTTTTGCTCCAGATATCCATGTACAAGTCAATAGGCCATATTTTTAAAATGAACTCTAACCACAGTGATGTATTTGAAGATCGTTCAAGATAAGCAAAGCAAAACTAAAGTGTGGTTTTTCAGGTTAAAATGTTATTTGCTGTTATAAACAGTGGCAAGTGAAGATTGTTGTCTAACATCTCTGTGTTTACAAGGCCTGCATTTAGAAGCAGCAACATTTGTAAGGATCATAATGTGCTTTAGTCTTGCTCTTATTATAAGGTGAACTGGCTATGTAGTTATAATAAGAGTGGTCTTTGGCTCCAAAGTTTTAGTTACACAACTATGAAGCATGTAACTTTGGGTAAGGGACCCAATAGTGCCTGGATTTCTCCATTTATGAAATAAGATTAATTATCATATATATATATATATATATATATATATATATATATATATCCACATGGTGTGTGTGTGTGTGTGTGTGTGTGTGTGTGTGTGTGTGTGTAGCTTTGTTCCTGGCATATAAAAGCATTACATTACTACTACTGGTCTGTGTTTTTTGAGTGACCAAGAAATATTTCAGGTAAAATGAACCACATGAAGTGATTGGATGGGTGGGTGGGTGGGTGGATGGATGGGTGGATGGATGGATGGATGGACGGATGGATGGACTAATGAGATGGCATTTCATCCCTCAAGTACACAGTGTTTTCTCTCTGAAAAAGATTTTCACTCATGCATAACCATGACAATAAAGGTTCCAAATGAATGACTCAGGACCTCCAAGATGGTCAATATCTACTTAGGAGTTCAGGATTCTGTATTAGGTATTATACTTATTCAGTTAGTCACTTATTTTACTTCTATCTTCATAGACTTTATAAAAAAATGCTAACACTATCAAGAAGTATTTTTCAATTACTAAGAAAACCATAAGGTTAAACAAAGCAGAATAAAAGTGGATAATGGGCAGTGAATAAGCACAGTCAGTTTCCTCTATCTGATATATCTATCAATGTAAGTGAACAAATGATAACAACAACCTACAATGTAATTTCTGGTGATGAACATATGCCCACTGTTAAGTTTCCCCTACCAAAGTAGGAATCAAGCAAATCACCATATAGGAAATAGTAGAAAAGCTTTTAGTATCACATTCAGAAAGCACAGGAAATTGATTATCTTACAACCAAATGAACTAAGACCTATTTCTTTGTAGTAACAAGTGTAACTGGGGCTTTCATCCCACATTTTCCTCAAGCCACCTGATTTTAAAATATTCTTTGCCCCTGCCATGTTTCCTAACTTTTCTGCTTGCTATCTCTTTGTTGTTTAATCCTTAAGTTCTTGGTTTCCATTTAGCTGTGGTATGCCTTTCTATTTTCATTTCTTCTTTTGAGTTCTTACATAGGGAGACTATATGATATTTACACATGTAGGTCTGGTTTACTTCACTTATGAGTATATATTCAAGATACATCCACTTACGTATGAAGGTTTTGAGTTTATCATTCTTAAAGCTGAATAATATTCCACTGTAAAAAAAATCACATCTGGCAAAACCATGCACTTATATAAACAGGATGAATTAGAGAATGGTCCTAAGACTCTCCAACAGGTTTTTGACACTGGGTGTAGCAACGTGCAATGCAAAAACCATGCTTGGAATGCTGTCATCCTGGTCTTCTAGATGTGCACTGCTTCTAACGTCATTTCAATTATTGCTATACTCTCTCCCAAGTAAATGTTTGTTTTAAAAAACAAAAAGAGTAATAAAAGAGAATTAAGAGACAAGGAAAAATGCCACAGGATTGACCTGATACAATTTTATATATGGTTAGATATCTAAATTTCTGTGTAAAAATGTGTAACTGCTTTTTTATCACATTCTATAGGATTTATTAGAGTATCAATAATTGAAAGAAAATGCCGGTTTCATGTTAAGTCTAAGGTGTTTGATATTCAGAAAGACAGTGATGTTAAGCTCAAGTACCTATTTTCTAGAGTAATAGTTTCACTAAGCTTCTCTTCTGGGGGGTTAACAACTTAAGTTTGCATACCAAACAATTAGAAAAAGAAGGGCTACAAGGATAGCCAATATTTTGTCCCTAGCCCTTCATGGTCAGTGAGGACTCAGGACATAAGAAAACCTGTGTTACAGCCTATAACTGAGTAGTGTCCCAAATTTTCTGTTCAAGGAGATTATGGGGCCACAGAGGAAAGGGATCAACAATGAATAGTGTGTCTAAGAAGAGTCACCTAGAGAGAAAACATTCTCTCAGGCTTTCACAGAGAGCAAATTGGTCAAGCAATGGCTGTGGCTTATCTAGGTGGCTGGCACTGGCCAAATTTCTACAAAATTCTGTACGTGGTTTCAAGGTAAATCCTGAGGAGATTTGACTGATCTTGTCAGATACAAAAGTGACATTTTTTGTTATATAGGTGTTGCTTTAACTTTGCCTTAACCATCCAGCAGAAAAGTTCAATCATGAGGCAAAAAAAAGGAAAGCATATTAGTATGCTGAGCTGTAAAAGGCTCAAGGCAACAGCTTACAACATTGCCAATTCTGATAACCCACTACTACTCTGAAATATTGGACTATACATACAACTACTTTCTCTTAGTTCAATGAGAAGAAATATTATTTAGAAAAGTTATCATGTCTGCATCTTGTACTCTGAACAACTACTATGAAGATAGCAATGTACACTGTATTAGTTATTGTGGCTGTCCTAGTAATGTTTTGAAACTGTCTCATTGTTATTTCTTATTAAAAGTAACAAAATTCAACAATAAATACTAAAATATTCTTTAATCTCCCCCTTTATAACAAAAAGTGATAATGGCTGCTTAAAGGATTTGAGTTTTCAAAGCATCTGTGTAAATGTCTTCTGGACCTCTCATGCTTTTCCGTACCCATATGCCACTTGCAATTATGACCCCAAATTCAGCCAAAACTGGTTTAAAAAAAATCTGGAGTTTATTTTACTTTATTGTATTTTATTTTATTTTATTTTATTTTATTTTACTGTGCTGTGGAATTTCAGGCAAGTGTTTATTCTACTGAGCTATTTCCCTGGCTGGAATTTCAGATGATCATTCACTACCTTATTCCTTAATGTCCAAATTAACTTTCCAAGTTAACAGTACTTAGCATGAACATAGTACTTTTTTTCAAAACATGTTAGTAGTACACCCCCAATAATTAAACAGTGCATATTGTTGTCCCTGTAGTAGTTATTCAGAGCATAAGATGCCAACATGAAAGTTTTTCTAATCATTATTGGTACAAAAACTTCTTCTCATTGAGCTAAGAGAAAGTAGTTGTATATATAGTCCAATATTTCATAATCATAGTGGGTTATTGGCAGAACTGGCAATGTCAGAAGCTGACTCAACTTGGTAGAAAGCACAAAGAAAAGAAAAACATATTTTACAGTATTTCTCTAAATTTGTGAAATAAAAAGCACCTACATGCAATTGTTTCTTACATGTGATGGGATCCCTTTTACACTTCAGTAAAAGTTCTGAATTTTGAAAATATTTTGAAAAATGTATCAGATTTAAGATTCAAGAAAGCTGATATTTATGTAAAAGAAAAGCAGACCGTTCTATTTCTGAAATTTTATTAAATGGTGAAGTGAGACAATCTCAGAAAAGTAATCTCTTCTGAAATTCCACAAATCTATAGATATGATTTATTTAGCATCGTAATTTTCCTTTAATCAGAAAGGAATATTATTTGCATTCATTCATAGAGAAATAGTCTTTTGGCTTGCCATTACATATTGATGTCTTTGTAGTTGTTTTTTACAAATATTTAAGACAATATGACAACTCCATTGTTACATATGGAAACTGTGGTGCTTAGACCTTCAACATCTTTCTAAGACTATAACTATTCAGTTCCAAGCAATCAAATTAAATAGAAAATAGTTTCATTAGAGGGAAAATTAAAGAAGAACCTATTGTTTAATCACTGCCATACATGAGGTGATTATTACTGTTAAAGTCTTTATAAGGATTTGTGACCTCACTTTGAACCTTTCTCTTAGGTTATTAAGAAGATTCTGCAAAGGAAAGAGCATGTCCAAAGAAGCGAGGAAGAAAAATCACCGTCAAGATTTACAGAAGAGAAGAAATGAAGACAAAAGAGTGCAATTTTTATAATCTGGCAACAAATTCTCCAAAAATCAAATATGATTATGGCGTTTGCCATGTATATCATTGTTGTAAGTGGAGACAGGACCCTTGCTCAACTAAAAGTATTACATCATATATCTTATAGAAGGAGAAAAAATTCCAAAGTGTGTAAGAAACATTAAATACCCCCAGAACTCCACACCATGAAAGAACTGTTCTGTGCTTCTTACAGTTCCTCCTCCTCTAATGGTAACATGTCAAGGTTCATCCTTACAGGCAAAGAAAGGGCTGCATCACCAGTCTTCTAGTCCAGTCATGTTCCTATCATCATTTAAAAATTATTTCTTCATGGAATATAATGTTTCCTTCAAAGATAGCTGAATTTTTACAAGTGTATGTTTTTAATTGATAGGTTACAGGCTCAAATTTAGTGGTCTGACTTCAGAACAGTACCTTAGACAAATGGTAGAGTTCTCTGGCAGAGCTCCTGTCCTCTCCTTAGCCAGCTCCTCCTCCTACTGAAGATCTCCTGGTGGGCCCTTCTCCTCACCCTCCAATGTTATAGGGCCACAGGAACCAATGTATCTGTAGCTATTCCCTAGATGAGTCAACCTTTGTCATGGCTTTGTAAGTATTACAAAGGCTCACAGCCTTGAAATTCTTATTCCAAATTTCATCTAGAGCCCAAACTTTCCCATCACAATACCCACCTGATTTCCACATGCATGCCTAGTAATCAAGTCAAACTCAACATGAAATACATGGTTTTCTTTGCCTTGAAACCTACATTTAGACATTCCTTCACAGCTCAGTCAACTCGGTTCTCCTGTTGTAAACCAAAGACCTAGAAGTCATCCTTGACTTCCTGTTTTCTTTCATGTGCTACCTCTAGTCCATCAAAAAATGAAGTAGGATAACCCTCCAAAGTGCATCTATAGCATCATCTTCCTGTTATTGCCACAGGAACTTTGGCCCAAGCCACCACATTTTACCTGGATGACTGAAAGCAACCCTCCGGCCACTCATCTTGTTTCTTTTCTTGCTCCCATTACAGGCTGTTTTTAGCTCCACAGCCAGAGGAAACCTTTTAGAGCACACCTCTACCAATACTGCCCTTCCCCTTCAATCACCTATAACATCCTCCTTCACACAGGTCAAACCCAAGTTCTTATCTTGGCCTCGCCTTTGAATTCATCTGCTATTCTTGCTTTTCCTTGCAACACATGCTCCAATCAATCTTGCTGATCCTGAAACACAAAAGGCACACGCCTGACCCAGAATCTTTGCACTTATTATTTGTTCATTCTTCTTAGAAAGATTTTTCCCCCATCTCTAGATGATTACCTGAAGATTGCCTGGAAACCTTATTTTGAATGTCTCTTTGTCAATAAAGCCTTCCCTAATTGCTTAATACAAAGTAGGAACCATGGGCTATGGAGATAGCCCAGTGGTCTAAGCATGTGTTTAGGCAAGTGCAAGGACTAGAGTTAGATACCCAGAACCCCATGTGGTGCCATCCCTACCCCCCCTGGGCTCCCTGAGCTGGCCACTGAGACCAGGCTTGGTGGCACATACCTAGAACCCCAGAGCTGGGGAGGGGCACCTGAAAGTGGAGGATCACTGTGCGTTTGAGTTGCATGTTGAATTCCTATGCCAAATATATACATTTTTCTTTTTAAAAGGAACCATCAACTACATCTTATACTTTGAAATGCTCTTATTTTTCTCCTTGTGCTTCTTAGCACCTGACAACAAATAATTACTCTTTTCTCTGTCAACCCAGTGGATTATACATTCCACAACATCATGTTTTGGGTGCATTTTCTTTATTGCCATGGCACAGAACCTAACTATAATCATAGCCAGCTTTAAGTTGTATTGATACATTTGTTTCTACAAAGAGTATGAAAATACTACATTTAGACAGATCACTCAATGAGCAGTCCAAGACAATTCTTGTTTGTTGGCACTATATTCTATTTCTAGAAAGTGACACATTTCCTCATTTTGTTTCTGTGTGTTAAGAATCAGCTGAGGTTCTTCTCCTAGAACTCTTGTCTCTAAGATAAGGGCAGAGAGTGGGCCAGCCCTACACTGAGGAAATGGAAAAGAAACGCTATCAGAGACTTCAAACTTTCCATAGAGATGATTCATATTTGGATAAAAAGGGTAATTGTATTTATTCTAGAGAAGGGAAAAGAAAGGATATTTAAAAACAGTTAAAGCTCTGTGAGATAGCTCAGCTTCAGACTAAAGTGTCTGCTTAGGCAAGCTTAGGCAAGGGGGGGGTACCACATGCTGTGCTAGCCCCGCCCCCAAGGTAGGCTGAACCAGCCACAAAAAAAAAAAAAAGTTAAAGCAAATGACATGATATAGCTGTTGTCACAATCCACCTTTATTTAGGATTCAACAAAAAAGGCCAACATTCCACTGAAGTAGAAAAAAAAAAAAAATACTAAAGCAGAGAGAGCAGAATTATTTAATGTAACACTTCTTGTATAATGTTGTTCATTAAAAAAATGGTAGAATCTCTGTCCCAAGGCCCCTTAAATTCTGTAAGCTGGAGAACAAAGAGCAGCTAGGTCTTCTGAAGAGCATTTGCTGCATCATGTCACTCGGTTATCTTCAAATTTAAGTGCACATGCTCACTGCACATAGCCCAGAGATAAAGAGGAAACTCTCCCTTGCCAGGTTCCTTAGGCTGCAAGGAGCAGAAATTGACTGGGACTCTCCCAGAGGATGGAGGGGTGTGCTAGAAGCTCATCTCCCTTAGAAACTGTCAAGTCTAATAACTCCAGTAAATAGTCAATCATCTTAACAGGCGTTTTAATGAAGAAAACCAGGCTAGGAAAGGCAGTTCTGTCTCTGCAAACACATGGTTACATGCACAAACAGGCATATGGACTTTGAAGAATTCTGTGGTGATCTGTAACTAAAAGAAATGAATAGCATACTGATCTTATGAAAAGTAAAGCTCATAAGCTTTTCTGCTATGTGCTTTTGTTAAACCATTTATCTCAATAAGTACCACAGCTCTTATATTTTACTAGTCAAAGAGTTTAAATAAAATGAATTTATAACTAATTCCATCATTCAACATCTGTGTACCATCTGCTTGTGAAGTATCATGCCTGCCCTGTTCCCTCCTGGAGCAAACTGCTAGGGCCAGGGACTGTCTCAGCCTCTTATGTTACTACTTTTGGGAACCTGTACAGCTTTATCTTGCACTTATCTTCCTCTGAAACCACTTTAGATCCCTGAAAGGGCTTTTCTTGGCCCCCAAATTTCAGTATAGCATTTCCATTACCATTAGGTAATGGTAATGCCTTTGGTTTCTTGAAGGGCAGGTCTCAGGAAGTAGCTGCCCTCCCCCTCACAGAAACAATATTGTCAAGTGGTAACATCTTCAGTGAAGCCCAGTGTGGGCTTTGCGGCTACTCTAGACATAGCAAATGGGGGTTCCCGCCTTAAGCCTACTCTACTTTATTATCATATTCCACTAAACTTCAGTATCGTGACCAAGAAATGGTGATGCTTTCACCTAAATTTAACGCCTTAACAAATCTTTCCTCCGTTAGCTTAGAAACTCCTCGCACATCCCACTCCACCTATAGGACTCATCCTTAGCTATTTTCCTTCCCAGCATCCCACTCTACCTAAGGCTGAAGTCCCTCAGGAAGTGATTACTACAATTTTAGGTATTAAAATACTTCAAAACAGACAACAAAAAGCACTTAGTTCCTCCTCTCGGTAAAAATAGATTGCTATGATACTTCCTTCTAAAAATGAGTCCCTTTTTTGGCATTACTTTCTCATAATGCAGTAATCTAATATTAATATGACATTTAATTTTTCATTACAATCTTCTGATAAGCTATATGATACCTTCAACGTGTTAGTCACAAGTTACTTATCTCTGCTTTTTCATGTAGATAGAATATAAAACATGTTCTTACCAATTCGGGGTGCAAAATTCAATGGCATTAATTATGTCCATATTATTATATACCTATTATTACTATCTATTTCCAAAGCATTAACATCTCTTAATTAAAGGCGTAATTCACCTTTCCTCCCTTCCTCCAGTCCCTGGTAGTCCTAATCTTTCTGCCTCTCCTCCTCTCTCTAGATATTTCAAAGAAGAGCAATCATACAATATTACTTTGTTGTGACTATCTTACTGCATTTGGCATAATGTGTTGTAGTTCATCCAAGTTATAGCATGTATTAGAAGTTCATTCTTTTGTAACACTAAACCATAGCCTTTTGTGTGGGTGTACAACTTCTGTGTGCTCATTTATTTGTTGATGGATGTTTGGTTCTTTCTACCTTCAGCTATTGTAAGTAATGCTGCCATGAACATGATAACAACTTTATTTGGGTTATAGGTATCTGTTTTCAATTCATCTGGAGTTTTATTTTTATGTTATACGTATTAGGAACTTCATATGTATCTTTATTCAAAAATTGTTCCCATTTCCATAATGATAGCGTTGAGAGACCACCCCCAAACTGTCTTACAGCAGCAACAACATTTCAGCTATTAATATATGATTTAAAACTGAAGAATATTTCATAGAATCAGCCCAAGATGCCTCAAAACCTGGGCCCTGGGCCATCTCAGTACCTCTTCATTCATCTTTAGTGCCTTGACTGGAAACTTGAAAACCCTACATCTCTCTGTGTGTGGCTTCTCCACATGGTTTCTCCAGTGTGACGATGTGATTCAAACCACTGAAAGCAAAGGTATGAAGGGGCAGAACCAGGAAGAAGCTATTCCTTATGCTATGGCCTCAGAAATTGCTTCATGTGCTTTGAACCGTATTTCAACCCTAGAAACCAACCACAGTAGTGAGAGTTGATACTTAAGAGAAGAATATTTGATTTCATCATTTTTGAGAGAAGTGACAAATAATTTAAAGAAATTTATTTTTTATTTTATGAAAGTGAAACAAATTTTCAAACAAAATAAGACAGTAACAATACTTAGCACACTATGTATCATTAAACAGTTCTAAAGCTATCTCAACCTTTATGACAGGGTTGTCATTGTTAACAGGATTCTATTGGTTACAAAGCGTAGACCTCTTGTTAACTTTTAGTAAAATCATGAAAACTTAGAATTAGATGTCAGGGTTGAGAACCAGCCCTGATTTGTTGATCTTGCTTGCTTCAAAGAAGCCTTGAATAATTTAAGCACAAATGCTAGTGACTCTACCTATTAAATTCCATAGAGATGGCTTGTAGATCATCGTTTTGTTTTTGTCTTTTCTGTCTTTGAACAAAAACTATTCCTTTCTTTGAAATGAGAATTGTAAGAGGCAAACTTCCATCAACCTGGCTTCTGTTTGTTCCTGCATATTACTGTATAGTACCTTCTCTACCTTTGGATGGCACATTGAACGACTGGCAATGGGGTATGAGAGGCCATCTGGATGCCCTGGGAAGAGTGAGAGGGCACTGAACAGCACACCCCTTTATGAGATTTAGATGATTAGATGTGTTATTACCATTTCCAGAAAAACGTGAAGTCTATTGGTCTTTTAACTGTTGATCAAATCCTTGTATTCACTGCTCAATTAAAGGAATTGGATGACATCATGGCAAAAGCACTTAATGCCCTGGAAAGCAACTGAAAAATATAATTTTAGTCTTGAAGAACTTTGCATATGATCTAATCCACCTTCTTCTGTTCACAGAAACCTCCCTTTTCCTCTTAGGAGATGCTGTAGTATAAGCATTACAATGAACACTTGCTCCAGGTTTATTTGAAATTTTCACAATAATGTTCAGTATATATTTAGTCAGGTCACTTGAGTCATTTAGGGGTACATCTGAATTTAAGACAAGTATTCACTAGATTTTTAAATCTACTAAAGAAGACTGCATATCTCAGAACTCAGTACATTTGGGTTTTTTTTTTTTTTGCCTTTTTGAGACAGAGCCGCGCTATGCAGTTGAGGCTGGTCCTGAGCTCACTTTTGTAGCCCAGGCTGGTCTCGAACTCGCACCAATCCTCCTGCCTCAGCCTCCCGAGTGCTGTGGTTACAGGCGTGAGCCACCACGCCCGGCTTTTTTTTTTTTTTTTTTTTTTTTTTTTAGAACTCAGTACATTTGACCCAAATGCCTATTTTGAAAAATTTAAGCTCTGTACAAGCTTGGGCCAACCACCTTATACAGTAACATTCCATTACACATTGTTATGATTTGTGTCCAGTTGTCCCTGCAAGGCTTCACATAGTCATGGGTCTGCTTCTAGAGTTTGTAATTGATTTATGATCCAGTTCAGGGATTATGGGTTTGGTTGCTCTACCTGCCCTGGGGCAGACAGCCTGAATACACTGAGAGGAAGGGTGAGAGGCTTGCTAGTCATCCTTTGCTCTTTGCAGTTTTCCACTGCCATAAACAGTTGTCCTCTGCCATGTGCCACTCTGCATTGGAGCCTGCAGAGTATGGACTGAAACCACCACAAATTGTGAGCTAATGTCATGATTTGTGTGCATTTGTTCCCCCAAAGCCTCATGCAGTCATGGGTTGAGGACTTCTAGAGTTTGAAACTAACTCATGATCCACTAGGATTATGTGTCTTAGTACTGCTGGGTTTATGGGCGTTTGTACCTTCTCCAGCCTGGGGTGATAGCCTGAATGTATTGTAATAGAGACAGAGAAACAGACTTTTGCTATCTGTTACTGTTGTTGGCCAGTGACTATTGCTAGCCTGTTGCAGTTGTTGCTGTTTTGCTGCCATGAACTGGGTGCTCTCTGCCCTGTGCCACTCAACCTTAGAGCCAGCCCAGTATGTACTGAAATCACCAGTAACTCTGGGTTAGATAAACCTTTCCTTCCTTCATTTTGGGTGTTGAGTATTTGTCCGAGCAATGAAAGAAGAGTAACTGAGACAGCTGAGTAAAACTTTTCTCCTTTAACTTAAAGTATTTCATACTTAGGTATTTAGGTATTTTGTCCCAGCAGTGCTAGATCACAAATTTTTAAGGTGACAGAATTCTTTTTAAAATGCAAATAATCAATAATCTTACATATTTCTGTATAAAACTTTATAATTTTTAGTATTCCTATGAAAGTAAAAGTAAACCAAGATTCTTTCCTACTAACATAAATACAGCATTCCTAAGATAGTAATAAAGGAATTGCCTGAGCAAGAGATGGCAAAGGAGAGTAACATGTCCACTACTGCAGGTAGCTCTTCTAACGCCCCAGCACTGTCTGTCCTGTGTGTGCTTCCTACATCTGAGAGGTGGATGACAGACTGTGAACCTAGAAGCACTTACTGTTGTCTCTTTTTATTCTCTTTCTGTTCTTTTTCTTTCTCTGACTAGGTTTCCTCTTCCTCACACTACACTCTCATATGTCTATTTATTTCAATGAACTATTTCTTCCTTTTTAATATGGATATTTTTAATCAATTCCTGGGGAATTAAAACCTACAAGATAAAAAAAAAACACAAGGTCAACATTTCTTCTAGATCATGGGCCAAAAAGATGTCAACAGCAACCACTTGTACTAGTTTTTTCTTCTTTTTTTTCAGCTCATTTCCTGCTGACACAGCACTGGCCCTGTTAAAAATCTATGCCCTCTTTCCCTGTGACTATCTGCTGTCTTAACCCCATAATGTCACTTTCCTCGGCACTTAGCATCATCTGTACTCTGTCTCTTGCCAATCTTCGATAACCACAGCAGGATCCATTTAACAGACAATCTGAAACCTGCATAAATTGTTTGCTACTTATTTATTTTTACACACCCTCAATAAACTTCCAATTGTTTCCCACAAGCTTTTATCCAACTTTTTTAATTCTTCCAGATGTTAGCCCCTTCTCTCTTCACTTTATAATCAGGAAACAACAAACAAAAATAATGAGATAGTATTGCCTGAACAGTTGCTATATGCTATGGACTACATCATGCTATGTGTATCGCTATTTTATTTCACTCTCCCAGTAAGGCTCCAGGTTTGGTGTGACTTTTTCCCTTTTTGTCAAATTGGGCAAGGACACTAATATCTCAGAGTCGTAGATTACCACAGGTTTTCTCCTCTGATCCCTGACAGAGTGGTGGATCAACCTCAGTTTCTGGTCTGGTCCTCCCTCCACACGACACAGCTGCTTTTTGAGCAAGGGGTCTTTGGGAACCCTGAGACTGCTCACTGCGAACCGTTTCATCTTTTCTCTGGCCACTAGCAGTGTGCTTCCTTCTTTCTTGGTGAGCTTCGCGGCCATACTTAAGTCTCTCCTTGCTATGGGTCCCAGAACATTGAACGTTTTGAAGTTTAACTCTTTGCTCTTGCTATGGCATGAGTTCTGTTCCCTCCCAAACTTAAACAAAAACCATTATTATTTCCTAGGATTTGGCTTTGGCTGTTTCTCCTCCTCTTGCCACTTCTCCTTAGTCTGCAGCCGTATTGAAGACACAAGTGGACAAGGGATTTTTTTCTGAATGCCACTCAATGCACCCTTAAGTGTTGTCCTATTCTAGATTTCTTAAAGTAAAAATGAATCCTCATTCCTTCTACTTTACATTTATTTTTATCACAATTCATTTCTTCTCAAAACTTTCTCTGTGTCACAAAAATCATATGATTTTCCTTGTTTAGTTTACTGATATGAAGAATTTCATTATTTAACTTTGAGTAATAAACCAGCCCTGCATTCCAGGGACGTATTATACATTCTGTATATTACTTAACTTGATTTGCTAATATTTCATTAAGGACTTTTTAAAATCTATGTTCAGGAAAAATGATGGTTTGCATTTTTATTTTCTTCTGCTACATTTAGTTTTCATATCACATTCATTCTGACAAAAATGTTAACATGTATTCTCTCTTTTATTTTGTGGAAGCACTTACATGCATTTTTTTGTCTATACTAGGAATCGAATTCAGGAGCTTGCACCTGTCAGGCAAGTGCTGTGCCACCAAGTTATATCTCCAGTTCGAGTTTATGTACAATTAGTTTTTCTTTCTTAAATGCTCGGTGGAATTTCTAATGACATTTCCTGATCATGTGCTTTCTTTTTTTAATAATTGTAATTATACATTTGATTTATGTAACATAATTAGTAAAATTTAGATTATTTATTCTCTGGTAAGAAGCTTTGATATCTGTCAAGAAGTATATGTATTAAATCTAAGTTCTTATTCCTTACACAGGCCAGTCCTTATTACTTTTAACATTAGGAGGTTCCAAAGCAATACTGCCTTTTCAATCCTGATGTTTTCCTTGGTTTGCTTTTTGTTTTGTTTTTTGAGTACTGTGGATCAAGCTCAGGACTTTACACTTGCCTGGCAGGAACTGATGTCCCTGAGCTATCTCTCCAGCCTCTGATGCTTTGATTTCTTCCTCTCTCTCTCTCTCTCTCTCTCTCTCTCTCTCTCTCTCTCCCTCTCTCTTTCTCTTTCTCCTCTCTCCCCAATGTGTATACAAAGGGAAAACTCATATCATCATTGGCTACTAAGATAGTAATGATAACATTAGTAGATAACATTCCACATAGAAGACCCAGAAAGCCACCAAAAGACTCTTAGAATTAATAACTAACTTTAGCAGTGTAGCAGGATACAAAATCAAAAGCATTTGTATACAACCGTAATGAACTCAGTGAGAAAGAAATTATGGACAAATACTATTTTTAAAAAATAAAACATAGTGGTAAGAAAACAGTATTATAAAATTTCACTGAATGAAGTACTAGGAATTAAACAATGGTTGCTGTATTGCATAAAGTTATCTTCAAATTAGTTGTTTAGGTTAAATATGCAAAATTGGTTTAAAATAAAGCAACAAAGAAGAATATTTTTTAAAAAACAAGAATAAAGGGGGCTGGGAGATAGTTCTGTGGCACAAGTGCCTACCTGGCAAGTGCAAGGTCATGAGTTCCAACCCTGGTCCCACAAAATAAATAAACAAACAAAAAAATAAGAATAAAAAGAAAAAGATTTTAAGCATTAACTATTCCTTTCAAAAGGACCAGCAGGAATAGGCAGTACGATTAACCAAATTATCTGGTATATATACACATAAATAATTTTGCCTTCTTTCTTTTGTCCTTTTTCTCATCTTAGTTTTTCCTTTCCATTGAACAAATCCTTTCCCTTTCATAGTATCTATTCTTTCCTTCAGATTTTAATTACTGTTTTGAATTCTAACATTAGCCAAACAATACATTGTTTGCACATGTGGGTCTGACTCATTCACTTACCAATACAGTCTCTAGCTGCATGTATTGATTCATAAAAGCCTCCAAATTATCTTTTTTGTAGCTGTGTAACACTTCATTATGTAAAAGTATCACATCATTTTTGTTCATTCCTTAGTTGATAAGCATTTGGTTTTCTTCCAAGATTTAATTAAGACAAATTGTGCTGCTATAAGCATGGGTGCATATACATTGCTGTGGTACAATAGTTTCAGTTGTCCTGGAAAAAAATACCTAAGAGGGAACAGCTGACTTGAATGGAACCTCCAATCCTAGCTTTCTGAGGACTCTCCATACTGATTTCTGTAGTGTCTGTACCAGCCTGCACTCCAACCAACAGTGGAGAAAGGTCCCTTTTTCCTGGGAAACAGTTCTATTTATAATAACTTCAAGAAAGATTATAGGTGTGGGAAAATATTTTCTAAACAGAACCACAATTGCACAAAAAAGCAAGAACAATCAAATGAGATGATCGCAAATTGAAAAGCTCATACATAGCAAAGGAACCAATTTTTGGAGCAAAGAGACAGCCTGCAGAATAGGAAAAATATTGACAGCTATTCTTCATACAGAGGAGTAATATCTAGACTATATAAAACATTTAAATGACATCAATTAAAATAGACTTAATCAAGAAATACCCAAGTGAAACTAAAAACATTTGTCAGAAGTAGAAATGGCCAACAAATGACTTAAAAATGTTCAACATCTCTGGCCATCAGAGAAATTAAATAAAAAAAGAAAAACATTAGGAGTTCATCTTACACCAGAATGAGTGACAATCAAGAAGTCCAAAGGTAACAGATGTTGGTGAGACTGCTTTGAAAAACAAAACCTACATTGCATTGCTGGCAGGAATGTAAATTAGTACAACCATTTGGAAACAAAATATGGAAATTCTGCAAATAACTGAAATCAGCAATTCCATGTGACCCAGATATTTCCCCTTTAGTTATCTTCCCCTAAGAGCTAAAGACATATTGCATTCTTACATACATACCAACTCTTCTAGCAGCACAATTCACAATAGCTAAGTCCTGGAATTTGCCTATATGCCCATCAACAGACAAGTAGATAAAGAAACTCTGGTATCTATACAAAATAGGATACCACTCAGCTATGAAGAAAGATAAATTTTGGCTGGGGAAATAGCTCAGTGACCGAAGGCCCACTTGGCAAGTGCAAGGACCCAGATTCGATCTCCAGTACTACATGCTACGCTGACACAGGAACCCTGGGCACACCATGCAGACCACCAAAACTAGATGTGCTGGCACATGCCTGAAATCCCAGAGCTGGGGAGGTTGAGACAGAAGGATCACTATGAGTCTGAACTGCATTGAGACCCTGTATCCAACAAATAAATGAAGAAAAGACTAAAAGTACATATGTATATAACAGGAAAGATAAATTCAAGACCTTTATAAGTTGGAAAATGTAATGCTGAGTGAAATAAATTGGCCACAGAGCTTGATTACTGTATAGTATCTCCCATGGGAATAAAACAAAGTATGAAAACAAAAACAAAGGCTGTGTAGAGGGAAGCAAGCAGCTAGAGCTGTCACAAATAAGATGGGGTCCAGGAGATGGAAGGGGCAGGTGAAGAAGAAGAGTAAAATGCGTCATGTGCAGGAGCTTAATAACCTCAGTAAATGTGAACATTATGCATTGTAAACTTGAGCAATTAATAACATTCACATTCAAGTCTTACTGATTGCAGCTGTGTCTAAATGCTATTCACTTTTGATGACTCTGATAGTCATCACTCCAAGTCAAGATCCCTCAAAATCTTCCCAATTCTCCTGATAATCTTTAGTTCACTCCCCTACTTTTTGTGTATTCTTCCCATTTTTCTGTCCCACTCCAGCTTCTTTGTCACTCCCAATGTAATCTTCCTGAAACTCCACCTTAACACATCATATATTTGCTTCTACTTTTCCACCAAATGAAGTCTGGATCTTCTAGAAAATTATTCAAAATCTATCTCTAATCTAGCCTCTATTACTCAATTCATCTTTTTTTCACATCCAACACCCAACACAAACTGTTTGCCATAACTTCTGGTAGTTGCTGTGTACTCTAGATATAGAATGAATTCATGGGCAAAGAAGAACATCTCTCATAATGAGAAAGCCTAGGAGATGGACACTAATTTTTCATCTTTTTAACTGTCCTAAATTGTTTATTGGGCTATGACTTTTACAAATATCACATATTATTAGTGGTAATGGTGGAGCTGGAGAAGATTGCGCCTGCTCCAAGATGCACGACTAGAACCACCAGTAGTGTGGTGGAACGTGTGGCCCTTTCCAAGGCCCCGACTCTCTTGGCCTGCAGATGTCAGCCCACACATCTCCCTGTGCTTATGAACTTGCTTGGTGATCCTCTGAGTGTCAGAATTTCTCCTTTTTCGGAGAAGATATGTTCCTATGATCTTAGATACCTCTTATGTTAAGTTTTCAGAGGAAAATGCATTCTTCTTTATAGCACTCTGTGTGTGTGTGTGTGTGTGTGTGTGTGTGTGCATGCACCCACCTGTGTAAGTGGAAATCAACCTGGCCTCCTCTAGCTTGGAGTGACAAAAGCTAAGCAATGTTATAGTATATCTTCTGTGCACTCACATTCATGTAAAGTGGTGAGACCACAACGTGTGTGTTATAATCAGCTCCTTTTAGGACTTGAAGCCTAATCTAATCACAAAAATGACAACTATGTAACCCCCCTGACTCTGGCCTCTCTCCTTCTCTATTCTCATTCTTTCTTAAATGATTGGGTACTTCAGCTCTACTTCAAAACCTAACATTTTACTAGATTTGACTTAAAAATTTATTTCCAGTTGGCATAGTTCCTTCTGCCTCTGATAGTTTTCTGACAAGTTCTCCAACAAAGACATAAGACTTAGAGGCATCTCTGAACTTTCTATTGAACTAAGACTCAAGAAATCTTCAAGCAGGCTCATTTCAGGCTCTTAGCATAAGGACAAAGTAGAATCTTGTTTTCAAGCATTATTTCAAAACAAATCTGGAATGAGATGCCGCCTGAGTCTTGTGGCTGTGATTCAAAGCCCCAAAGGGCCTCAAAGGGCTCAAAGCAGAGCCTGGAGTGCTCACAGCTCTGAATTCATGTTGTGTGTTTGCTCACTTCACACTAACCACGAGAGACAGCAACACTGAGCACTGTCTCTGAAGCAGCCTCATCTAGCTGTGCCCCCACAAACCAGGCTGAAACCACAACATCCTTCGTGAGTGTGGTAGGCTCCACCATGCACTCTGCAGGGGGAGAGCTTACTCTCCTTCTCCTCGCACTTTCACTATTTCATCCCATTACATGGAAAAGTCCCCACAGATCCAGAGGAGCCTTTGCCACTGTGCTCCTTCTGAAAGTAGCTAAGGAAAGCATGTACTGGATTGGAAGGCATCACTTAGATTTTGGGTGCTGCAGGAGCCCCTTAGAATTTCCTTCTGAGTTTAGGTACATTTAGCAATGTACCGGTACAATTTACTGGTACTGATCCACTGTGCCAGTAGCACATCTCAGAAAGTTCCTTTAAAATGCTAAGCTGCCATTTATAAAACTGTGGTGTTGCAGTTTTTCTGGAGGGTAACTTCCTGCAAAATGATAACTGTTTCTGAAATACTGAATTCTCCAAAGGTGGGAAAGTAACAAGTAAGTAAAGATCAATATTAACTGGATATTTAGCATATGCCAGGTGCTATTCTAAACATTTTATTAAAATTATCTCATTTAATCCTCATCTATAGACAACCTTATCAAATGAGTATATTGCTGCTCTCATGATGCAGCAAAGGACTAATGTGCGAAGGGGCAAAGAACTCAGCTAAGTCACAAACTAGGGGGGCTGAGGAGATAGCTCAATAGAATAAGCCCTTGCCTGGCAAGCCCAAGGACCTGAGTTCAATCCCTGGTTCTGCAAAAATATAAAAGAAAAAAGAAAAAAAATAACAGGAGCCAGGGAGATGGTTCAGCAGTCAGCAGTCTAAAATGCCTATTTGAGAAAGCTTAGGCAACCACAGGGACCATAGTTTGGACCCTGGTACCACATGCTGTGCCAGCCCCACCCCCAGGGCAGGCTGAGCCAGTTCTTTAAAAAAAAAAAAAAAACCCTAGGAAGAGGCTAGCATGGTTACCCAGACAGGAATCTGTCTTCAGAGTCTCTGACTTTCACCACTCTGAGAAAGAGACTGTTTCTCTGTTACCTGAGCACTGGGTAGAAGCATTGTCAGGTATAACCAAGTGCATAAAGTTTCCAAGAACTCCATAAGCAAAGAACTGGTCTCTTTAATATATTGCCTTTTAAGCATCTTCTGCCTACTGACAAGTGCTTTCCACCTGGCTTTTACCTTATTAAATCAGACTCAATTAATCAATAAATTGAGATTATATAACTACCTGGTTGGCTTCATATGTATTCCTAATGTCTCTGCTCATCCGCCTTGCTCTGAACTCATACTCTGCACCACAGAGTCCATCTGCTCAACCATCTGACCCACCACATGTAGTTCATTCACCAGCCAGTCTCTCAGCAGAGCAGGAACGATCTGCCATGGGACTGTCCCTATCAAACCTCAAGTTGAGCCCCTGTCCTTAGTGTGGCAGTGTTGGGAAGCGGTGTCTTTAAAATGAGATTGAAATAATCACTGAGGTAGATTGATGCTTTTTTTGTGGGGATGAGTTCTTATTCTCCCAGGACTGGATTAGTCCCTGTGACATCAAGGCACTGTGAAGTCAGTCTGGCTAGCTTGGTTTATCTCTCCCCCTAGACGTTCTTCCCATTTGATGCTGCCCACCCTGTTGTAACATGATGTGAGAACCTCATTACGGAGTCATCTGACCTTGGACTTCAAACCTCCAGAACTTTGGCCCAAATATCCACCTTCTTTAGAAATTATTCAACATTAAGTAGTTATTTATAGTAGAGCAATACAGACTAAGACAAAATCCAAACTGATTATCAAATAACAGCAGAATAGATCAACCCCCAGAACGTATTTCCCAAGCAAAGCTCTCCCGTCTGAAGGGTTCCAGTAAGTCAAGGTTCTTCTATATGTCTAGTAGCCTAACTGGATGATGAAAAGAAGGAGTATCAATTATGTCTGACTTTCTCAGATCTTTCCAACTGCTTAATTGTGAGACCATTTGATACAAGAACATGCCTGAAAATGCAGATGTGGCACAACATTGAAACTAAGTAGTATGCCAGAGTTTCAAAAAATGATTTAGTTATTTTTTAATATTTTTACCTTTTAAAGCAAGCACTGGATAGATTTTATTTTCCTCTAAATTTCTTCTAAAAGAAAATAGAGCATAACCCCTATGCTAAACAAAACTTCATCTTCATCTTCAGAACTACAGAAGTTATAGGGCATACTAAGGCTGGTGTCACCAATTGGTTGTTGCTGAATGCTATTTGGCTATAAATTTAGATTTTTTTAAAATAAAATCTTTCCTATTTTAAATGTGGAAAATTAATTTAACTATGCTATCACACTATTAGGCCCATCTGTATGCAAATCAAATAAATCTGTCTGTGGGACCTGTGTAAGCCTGCTCTCATATTCCCCAAAGGGAATTACTTTAAGCAAATAAGGAAAGTGATCCAGTGCCCTTGTATATCCTTGCAAGTCATCCTATGAACAGAAGATTATTGAAACGTGTTCCTACCTTCATTCTAATTGAGTACCATGCTAGGATCCAACACGTGCTGCAAGCGTTTTGCCTCCATTCTCTTTTCACCAGCTGTTCACACTCTACCGCTCATGAGCCACCCAACCATGTGCATAAGTCTTGAAATGGCCCATCCAGCAGGCCTGGACACCTAAACCATATGGGAGAACAAATTTAAAAATAGGAAAAAGAAACACTGTCAACAACCAGGTTTCCCAGCTGTTGCTGTGCAATGCCATCCAACATTTGGCCCCGGGAACTCTAAGGGTGCACACATGGATGCAGGCCAGGCCTTCAATCTTCTTTACAGCCCATTGTCTCATTGCTTGCACCTGATGCCCATGATAGACAGAAGGGAAGAAGAAAGATCTTGCACATATACATAGGTTGGGTTTCAGCCTTGAAGAAACTTGGAAGTGGTGAAGTAGGCCATGCCCCAAGATAAGCACACACACACATTGCATAATCTCTTGATGCACTGAGCATCTGCTTGTGCATTCCTGTGCATTTAGAGGATGTTTAGCAATGCACTTTTACCCAGTTGCGCTTTACCTGCAAGACTGTGTTGAAGTAAAAAGGCACCACAGCTTCCTGTACCCACTTTCCCCCCTATTATTAGGAACAGAATAAACTCACTGTGACAGCAATTACTAACTATACAAGTACCAGTTGTAATCAAACCAGCTATCTGGAAACCACAGCTCATGGATCTTATCCTTAACTGGTGGCAGAACCATATCATAAGTTATTTCCTTCTTGCAGAAATTTCCAGGGACCAGAGGGCCTGGTTAAAAGATGTTTCCATACCCAACCTGTGACCCTGTCTTTTTCACAACCATTGTTGTATTCCCTTTACTCTGGTGAATAAAAGAAGACTGTAAAAACTAAGCTGGATATCCTAAAATCTCCACTACCAAGTTTATTGGAGAGGAAAAGACTGCTCTCTGTTCCCATCCATTCCTCTCTTCCGCACATCTGCCTCAGGACCTAGGTAAACACACTTGAGGCCAGGCTGCTCAAGGAAGCAGCTCTACAGCATTTCTGGACCTGAGAGCTGCGCACATCCTCTCTCGACCTCCTAGGAGGTTGACTGCTGTTCTTTCATTGGGGGAATGGAACTTTTCTCTATTTCCACTCTAGAAAGGGCAAGAGTAAGTGAGTAAAGATGAAGTGTTTGAAGCATTGCTGTAGGGCCTCCTATGACCGGCAGGCACTCAAGTGCTGAGTAGATGGTGTCTGCTTAGTCATGAAACCTTTTTATTTATGTACCAGGGCTCAATGAAATCCAAGCAATAAACCAGAGTTTTTCATTAATCTAGAGTTTCTGCTAGTGGTAGAACAAAAATTCCACCACAACCATTTTTTTTAAGACAACAGAAAAACAATAATAAAAACAATACAGAATTTCAGCAGGAGATTGACAATGGTTATTATATCGCACATTGTTATCTTCAAAGTAGTTCAGATTATCAGAAATAGGCATGCAAAACTGATCAAACATTAAGCATTAACTAGTCCTTTCCATAAAACAATAACGATTAGTAGTACAAAATTAGTAGCACAATTATCTTAATATTCTCATTTCTTTGTTTCCTCTTTTAATCTGGGGCTCAGAAGCCTATATACAGGAGTTAAACTCTTGGGAAAAAGTACACCACAAGCACAGAACAAACTATATTCCGGAAGCTCATTTTGGGACAATATTATAGCCACACTATAAGTTTTAACTTGGATTTGTCTTCTAGAAAACTTTCCTATATCTATAGCTTCAAAAGAAAGGGGAATAAAGTAAATGCTAACTGGCCACTTCACTAACACTTTGAACTTGGTACCTTTCCAGGAAAATAGCACACCCCAAAAAAGAGAGCCTAAGTTCTTTTCTTCCACCCATAAGATTGCCAAGCAGGTCTGCACACTTTGCCTTGAACCCTACAGCTTTGACTCAAGAAAAGCTTCCCCTGAACAAAAAAGATGTTCTCTCTGTAGAAGAAAAACATTCAGGGTACACACTCGGCAAAAAGAAAGTGATAGCAAACTCTCATGGTAAGTAGGTGTGTTTGTGAGCACATGAATGTAATACTCTCCCAATTACAACTCACCAAAATCCTTAGAGGACAAATTTTAGGAGGTCAATAGTCCTTGAGAGAAAGGATAAGGTCAAGGACCAGAGAAATCTGAATCTTTGGATTTCAGGTAGATGAAATCTGAAGAAACAAGATTTAAAGATTCATATATTCTAACTTGCTGTTCTCTGGGAGATTTTCAGGAACTGGCAGGGCAGTGAGGATGCGCCCTTTATGATCTACAATGTCAGGGTGACCTCATCCCATCTTAGTGTCAACCAAGCAGCTTAAACATGCTTTACAGCCCATTGTCTCACTGCTGGCACCTCCTGCCATGCTAGACAGAAGGGAAGAAGAATGGTCTGCTCCTTCAAACCTCGCCCCACCTTAGTGTCAACAAACCTAATTGTACATCTGCAAACCAAAATGTCTAGTACCCATTTGCCAGAGATGTGAATCTCAGCAAGCCCAAAATTTCCTGTATTTCAAAAAGCTGAGTTGGTTACAATTTTTTAGAGAAAATTTCTGTGTGTGAAAAATGTAAATCATTGTAAATTTAACTATGCGGTGGTGGTCACAACCCAAGCTGTGGAAAGAAGCAGAAAAAAATTTTGAAAATTTCCTGTGACACTGACTCACTGTTTGCCCTACCAAGGATTCCCTGCATGACAAACCTTGGCTGATGTCACAACATTTTCATATCCTCAAAAAGCAAGCTATGTGGCTGGGAGAGTTGTCACTTACCACAGCGCTTCATAAACAGGACCACACTATCACGATAACTTCCACAGTGGTGTGTGAAGAGCACTTCCACACTCCCAGGACTACTCCATCTGTGAAGGATGGAAAGCATTGGTTGCATTTGCAAAGAGTGACTCTTAAAATTATTCCCAAAAGTAGGAGAGGCACATGAAAAAGTTGCTCACAGAAATACCTGGTGAGAAGTGTATTTTCATCCCTGGGTTTCCCTATCAGTTCCAAAGCTCTCCACCCAAATGTCAATCGCTATTGCTAATTTCTTAATTATTTTTAGGAGAAGACATATGATAAGTGTGCCTCCCATTTATCAGATCGCAGGTGACTTGAAAGAGTAATTTTTCCAGGGCTAAATGCCTTGGAATCACTCAGTAGCCTCATTCAAAAGAGCACGCTGATCTCGGCGGGCCCGCCCGAGCTCGTCCAAAGTCTACCCATCTCACGGGCTGTGGGGCTGTGCGTAGTGCTGACCCATGCCCTCTGTCTGTTAACCACACTGGGAACACCAGGAGTTCAGAACTCTCTGTTTATTGTAATGCGTGCTGTTAAAATGTGAATTAGTACATGCTTTAAAAGGTGAATGTTACAAAGTTTATATTTGGAGTTTTCAACCCAAAAGTTCTATTTAGGGATATCAGTACAAATAAGAGGAGAAAAAGACTCATTGATAGAGAATAACTAATATCATTTGTTTTCCTCTATTTATACAAAGGGACGCTGTACTTTCATTTTCCAAAACGACATGCTCAAAAAGTTACTATTTTATTTAAGACATTCCCATAAGGCATTTTAGGTGTATAATGTCAGACTCAAGTGACTGTATTGTATAATACTATTTTAGCCAAATGAAAAACAAACTCTAAGTATATATGCTTATGCTTGTACATATGTATACAGGTAATTTTTACATCTTATTGATGTACTATATTTTATTCTATTACAACATGGAAAATCCACATTAAGTTGTTGACCTAAATTTAAGGAAGAGGTGGTAACTGTGGGTTGAAAGGCAAATGAAAACAATGAGTGAATGGATGAATGAAGATAACTGCATTGAAATGGCATGTTTAATGTGATATGCATATAAAATCATATACATAGTATTTATATACATTTATTTATACAGATAGAAAAACCTTATGTACAGCACTAAAAACAATGTACAGATTTTATTGTATTTCTAACAATGTGTAGATTTTAAGACAATGTGATACTTCAGTGTTCTCATAGACAGTCTTCCTTGCTCAGCTCATCAAGAAGACTTTGATACAAATGTTTGAGAGTCCTTGCTTAGTTCCTCTGTAGCTTTATAACTCCCAGTGGGCTTGCTCTGAGTAGAAAATAAGAAAGAAAGAAAGAAAGAGAGAGAGAGAGAGAGAGAGAGAGAGAGAGAGAGAGAGAGAAACAAAACAGTAAAAATTAATTAATATCACAATGACCAACAGCTTATGACTTAGGTTCTATTATGGTTTATGTATAGGTGTCCCCTCAAAGCCTCATGCAGTCAAGGGATGCTTCTGGAATTTGTAAGTTCGTGTTGTGGGAATGGGTGCTGCACCTCCCTAGGGCAGATGATTTGCATTTCAATGTGTAAGGAAGGAGGAGAAGTTAGCTGCTTGAGCTGCTGCTACTCTTCCCTTTGCTCTCTTGCTTTTAGCTGCCACCATGAAAGGTTGGTGCCTTCTGCCATGTGCCACTCTGCCTTGGGGCCAGCTGAATATGGACTAAAATCTCTAGTAACTGGGAGCTAAATATACCTTTCCTTCCCTCATTTGTCCCAGCAACAAGAGAAGAGTAACAAAGACAGATTCCTCTCAAGTCAATTTCTTCTAGAGAGGCATCGTTACTGTGATTAAATTCCCTTGAGGCCATCCCTAATAGGTATGATCTTCAGTCCTCTCCAGATAGCTCTGACTGAAATCCTTAGATCATCCCCCTTCCCTACCATCCCCTCTTCCAATTGGCTCTGAAGAAGTAAACACCAAAGTAGCAGTATCTGTCCCACATTGTGGTACGGAATGTGGGGGCAGATTACAGAGTATATGAGAAACAGGCAACTTAAAATTTTTTTTATCCTCAGAGTCAGCAAGCATTATTTTTCCTCCGAACTACTTACCCACATCTGAACCCAATCACACAGACAACTAAAATACATAAATAGCAGATCAACTAGGAAAAAGAAAAAAATAGAGCCACACTTGCATTTTGTTTTGAAGACTTTCAGATAAAAATCTAAGGTTGTTTCCAAGCTACACACAGCCCTAGTTTTATAGTCCAGGGCAATACTTTAACCATTTAGAAGCAATCGAAGACAAGTTTCTAGTTCTTTTCTTTTGAGTAACTTCCAGAAAGATATTTTAGCCTCATTTAAATAGCAAAGATGTAAAGCCTAAATAAATATACAACATAATAAAATTCAAATACTGCCACTCAGAATGTTAGTTTGTAACATCCAAAACAGATTTTAATCTGCAAAGTTGTAAGTCCTAAAAAATGTAATCTAGTACATTTGGGCACTAAAACTCAACATATTTATTTTTATGGGAAATTGAAAAGTAGTGACATGCCTAGACATTCAGACCAACTATTACTGTATTTGCTTCTTTTTTGGCTTTTTTTTTTTTTTCTGAAGGAAATTTATAAGGACAGATAAGACACAGGCAGTCTTTTTTTTTTTCTGTTTTTGTTGTTACCTACGTTGACTTTTCATACAACAGTGATGATAGTAGTGTAAGTTTTACTTATGCTTTGTTACAAAGAGTCTGCTTAAACTGATGAGATTCAGGTGTTTACTAAATGGAAACATTTAGTCTAATTTGGAAAAAAAATTCTGTGTCCATTCACTTCCACTTTTGTGAACCACATGTCATTTGTCAGAAAGACTCCAAATCTACATGGAGAAACTAGTGAGGACTATTAATGAGATTATAGATTTGGTAAATTTTAGTAAGAACAATATCAAATTCACCTATCAGAGATGTGGGTGCTGAAGAAGTTGAAAAAAATTAATTTCAATGTTTATTTTTTATCATATCATATCTTATCAAGTTTTATTTGTTTGATTGGTATTTTTAATATAGTTAAATTATGAAGCATTTCCTTTGCTGAGTGTACCTGACTGGTGCTCTCTTTAGGCCCCCCTTACTAGAATTCTGAATTATTTGATGCCATTGAAAATGGAATTTTCCTCTAAAGTCAAATTTTACCACAATCCTATCTGTTTCTGTCTTGGATGGTCTCGTCATTCAAACCAATTCAATTTGAATGAGTTATAATTCATAGTGTATCATTCTTAGAGGAAGTCAATGCACACCTAGGTTCTTTTCTCCTTCCTTTCAAATGTTACACAAATATTTGTTAGAGCTTAGTATCACTGTCTTTAGCAGGAGTCTGATTTGACCTACTTTGATGGGAATGTGTTGTGCAATGATAAATTACTTGCCACGATGACTGGGCTGACCTATTTCCAACTCTGTAAAGTTTCTCTGAAACAGTTGCTGAGATAGAGCATGAATTAAACTTATTAGGGAATTACTTCTTCAAACAGGAGCCAAATGACAGAAAAATGCCACTGTAAAAGTTTGTTCTCTGCTCTTCAAAACACAACATTATTTCACATTATATTCTTTATCTTGCCCTTAAGTATCTGTGATTCATGTTTATTCTTTAGAACCAGAATTCCCCATGTAGTTTACTCTTATCTCCCCTTAAGTGAATAGCTTAATTCTTAATAGAATACTGACTCATATCTTGATAAACATTTTTTTTAATTCTCTGAGTTAAAAAACTTGTTCAAGGGACTTCATTAAATTTCTTTGCTGTGTTTTTGAAGTATCATGTAAGACTTGCTTATTATATTTTTTGCATTTAACACTGCTACACGCAAACTATGCTTATATGTAAGACACATGAAAATATAACTGAAAACTAGCTTAGATGTAGCTTTTGTGGAATTTGTGTGTTTCCAAATTAAAAAATTATCCAGAAAAAATATCTATCCATTCATTTTTTATATCATTACTAAAGTGCTGATTACATGTATTTTGGGTGTTCCCTTATTGGGGAAAATGTTTTTAACACCTTGAAACCACAAGCATAGTGTCAGATTAAGCAGAGCTCTTTGTTCCCACAATTTGTTCAAGAACAATTTGTATCTGTAAGCAAAATTTTACATTCACAGGGCTCTAGCCCTAAATGCTGACTTAGACCATGTGTTGGCTAACAGATTAAAAGGTAACAGGTCTGTAGTCAGAGAGGACCAAGCATGAACTAGACTTACAGAAACCAAGCAGATGAAGGAAGTAGGGAATCCTATTAATTTCAATTCAAAATTGGCTCAAGACTTTAATTGCATATGAATTGCCTGGAAAGCAAAATTAAATCCTACTCATTTGATAGCTCAGTTTCACAGGATACCACTACTTCAAAGTAGCTAAAACAAAATCAATTTCTTGTGTATCACAAGAATGAAAACCAGTGTGTCAAGACAGAGCTGTTGTCTAAACTGTGTAAACAGGAAAACCTAATATCTCTCAAGCTTCCTACCTGAGCAGCCTTTTGCTGTTGTGCAGCAAGTGTGTTGTTAGATCAAGAAAACATCAAGAAGCTGCCTGCAATGGCTAATGTTCTGATCCTAGTAACTCACCACAAGGTAATGAAAATTTTCAGTGATGCAAGATCTGAACCAACTTTGTGTTCTCTACACCAGAAAGAGGGGAAAGAACAACGGAGAGGGAGAATATGCCAAAATGCCTTTAAGATTATGAGTTATCTTCACTGGAAATTGAAATAAATTTCAGTTGAACTCAAGTTAAGATACATTCATTAACCAACCAATCACAAAACTTGAAGACTGAATTTTCAGATTTGAAAATTTCAATTAGAAACTACCATACCCTCAAAAACCTCAAAAGATTTCTCTTTTCTATTGTTTTCTCTGGAATAGCAACAATTTTCTCGTGAAAAATATAAGGTCCTTATATATTATAGAAAATATGGAAGGAAGGCTTTTAAACTAGAGCTGACAAACATGTGTTGCTGTTCCAAATCCTGTTTGTGATCTAAACAGGAGAATTTGCAGAGAGACCGAGCTCCAAAGACAGCTAAAGGGTTAGGAGGTGATAGATAGAGTAATCAAAACACAGAGGATTTGAGATTATTCTTCCTGGAAGTAAGATGTACTTGCAGTTTAGTAATGGTTCTGATACATGTGAAGACCCACCTGAAAAGCCTTCAGCAGCAGCCCTGGTCACGTTAGCGATGAGGATGAGGAGGCGGTGGTAGTGGCAACTGGGAGATAAGAGCAAGGCCCAAGAATATCCTCTTGTGTGAGCATTCACTCACTTGGATTTTTGAGTTGTTGCTGATTTCCATGCCATTAATAGTTGCCATGTTCGCTCCACAGTACATTGCTTTCTCATTAGTAACCGTGAGTGGCAACTTCTCTCTTCTGTACAGGTTTCTTTCATTCACCATTCTGAACTTCAATTTTCTTCAGATAAGGGTTCTTATGATTCTGACCATGGCAATGGTGAATTCCTCGCTAGCATTTATAACTTACTTTTATTTTGGATTGCAGTCATTTCCCCAATCGCTTCATAAACAAACATTTCTCGTAATTGCAAAACATCTACCTAGAAAGTTGAGGGGAAAAGGCAGTGACAATGGTTTCTTTTTTCAGAGTTAATCAGAGAAACACTGAAAGTGATCCTTTATGACTAAACATTTAAAGAAATGAGACTACTCAAGTTAATGAGGCCTCTCTCTGGAGTCTGTGGTTAGACTTAAGTGCACACTTCCAACATCTTCTTATGTTATCTTAGTTCAATTTTTAAATCAAATTTCCCAGGTGATGAAACTTTAAATTTCCAAAAAACTAACTTTAAACATCATAAAATATGCACTCAGATCCCATCTTACTTAGTTCATCTGTGAGTATTAAACACAGCAATAAATTATCACCTTCATGGCCAAAAGGAAAAAAGTAATTCTGAGCAGTGTGAACCAAAATTGATTGGGAAAATTTAGAACTCAACGGGGAAAACTTAGAAACTGCACCAAAGTACCAAGAAATGGGCAATAATGTTTTTCCAGTGAAAGGCAAGTAAATACTTACAATGAAGTAAGAAGATAAAATAGATGCAGTAAATATTTGTTCTCATGAAGCACTGGAATAAGCACCAGACACCAGGAAAGATTGCTTGACATCCTTTGGTCAATAAAGTGAGTTCTAAAATCACTCCAGAGAGTGAGCACCTTCTTTCATTCAATCCTAGCTGCTTTTCCCCAAATCCTCCAGAAGAGCATTAATTTGGTGAGTGGTACTCATATCTCATGTCCACATAGTACCAGCACAGAAGGCTCAAAGAAAAAGTTTCCTGACCTCCAAAAAGAAACTAATTTAGTCTGGGAAGGCAACTCATTGGCAAAGTGCTTATCTAGCATGCACAAGGTCCTAAGTTCCATCCTTCATATTACCAAAAAAAAAAAAAATGCTCAAGAGAAACTAACTTGATTATTCTTATTTTGAATTGATAAGAATTTAGTATTGCATAAAAGAACTTAGGTTTTCATGAAATTTTTAAAACAAGCTTAAAGTAGTAGAGTTATCTTTAGGCTCAGAGCACAGCTAAGAAAGCAGAGCTAATAATTCAGCCAGGGTGATTTATAGGCACCGTGATTTATAGGCACTAAATTACAGCTTAAGCTAACCTTTGCAAAGGACTTAATATATGCAGAGAAGGCAGAAGCTGACTGACAAAACGGCTTATATGCCCCGTCTCTCCTGGCAGACCCTACAACTTCACTGAGGAGATCTGTAGCTCTCTAATGGTGCTTAGTGTTTTCCATATTTTACTGTGGTTATCCATTTTAAATGTTTTGTTCTCTTATGCTATAAATGTATGCCTTTTGAAATATATCTGTTTTTAAAATATTTTCATATTTTTAGATCTTGTTCTATAAAGCAATACTTTAGATGAAAGCTTATTACAATTTAAGAATTTCATCCACAAGTTTTGTTTTGAGATTCTCATAGTGTTTTCATTTCTTTCTTATTGTACATACTCTGGGTAATTCTAGGTGATCATTCAACTTTTCTAGGCACTTGAGATGCTTCTTCTATAAAGTGGAAATTATACTGAAGATGGTAGGAGTAAAGCATTTCCAAAAAAAGTGCCTGCAAAAGGGAAGCAGCAACAAAATATAGCTACCACAGAAGCTCCCTCCTCTTAGTGGAGGAAGAATTGGTAAGTTAACTCAAAATAACAATAACAACCAAAATCATTTAAAGACATAAACTTTTTTCTTTTTTCAAGTACTTAGTACAGGATCTGCAAGGTCTATAGGGTCTCACTATGTAGATCGGACTCATACTGATCCTCCTGTTTTCAGCCTCCCAAGTGCTGGGATTACAGGTGCAAGCCACCACACCCAGGCTCAGTCAACATCTCAGTGTGCCCGGGAGTGGGGCCGGTGCTGGCAGAGATTGAAACCAGCCTCTGTGCTCTTCCTAAGCAGATGCTTTAGTCTGCTGAGCTCCTATCTGGCTGGCCCTGAAAACATAAACTTTTTTTACTTAAAAGAAATTAATGAACTTCCATTTTTAATATATGTGTGTAACTGTATTTTTAAGTAGTCAGTCCCCCTAATTGGAGAGACCCAATATTTTGGCAATATTTTCTTCAAGTTCATGATGTTCCATCTAACAGTTTCCAGTTTCTCTCTTAAGTGTAGTAATTAATAACACTTGAAAAATTGGCAAAACCTATATTAGATGTTCATAATATTTATCATCCATAGAAATTCTCTCATGTCTGTGTGCTGCACTATGTTAATGCAATGAATGAATTAAATTTTCCATTCATATAATTCAAGCATGTTCTATAGAAATTATCATTTTTATAGTACTCTGATAATTCATCTGTTCATCTATCATTTAAGTGACCTGTGTAATTATAGTAGCGAATACTATAATCCAACATAAACAAGTTTGCAGACAAACACAGTCTGTCTCTGGGAAAGAAGGGGCACTGCTGATCACCTTGTCTTGGGGAGTCAGTGGAGACCAAGTGGAAAAGCTTCTGTGATGGACAGTTGCTGTCACTGTTCTCATTCTTAGCATGTAGCCTAGGGAAGAATTTATTAAACATAGGAGAATGGAGAGAGGAATACTTCAAGAGAATGAAGAGGAATATTGAGTGTTACTTCTTTGGATCACGTCAGTGGGCTGCTAATCTTTTTCTTCCTCCTAAGTTTTGTAAGAATGGTAAGAGAAAATGCCAAGGAAGGGCTGGGGAGATAGCTCAGTGGAGTAAGTGTATGCCTGGCAAGTGCAAGGTTCTGAGTTCAATCCCTGGTACCCCTCCCCCACACACAAAAAAAGGGCCAGGGAAGGAAGATGTGAAAACAAAGGCAGTGTCCACACTTCTGTTAGACAGGGAAGGAAGCCCAGGGAACTGAGAACCAGTGTTCATAGTGGCAGAAATAATTTTGCCCTTTTAGGACTTCGATGTGGCACTTCTTCAGCTTGCCCTTCTCCTTTCTTCCCTGCTATTTATAACAAAAATCACTGGAAAATTTAAAAGATTAGTTGTATCTTTTGATTCCCTTGTGTAACCTTTTCTATTTAGTTTATGATGTCACAGAAATTATACTAAAATTTAGCTCCCTGTCTTTCAGATAAAAGCTCTTAGAACTGAAAGTTTACTCTTAAAATGACATTTTATAAAGAGTTACAATAAGTTAAAAGAAATTAACAAGGGATCTGAGCTAATTAGAGAGGAAGCAGGTGGTACCAATGCTACCTCCTGCCCTGAGGGCCTCTACAGAGGCCTAGAGCTCTACACGAATCAGTAAATAATTTTGATAGTCTTATTTCTGCCATGAAGCTGTTCAAAAATCAAGCATGTTACATACATACACACACTTTAAAACACTGATATCTAAAGTAGATCTTATTTTACTGCAAGTGTCTTGAGAATACAGAGCAGAGTTATTATTAGGGACCAACACAGTAAGGTAGCCTTAGACTCAGTTCAGTTGCAGTTGCCACGTCAGATTTCTGCTCTTTTCTTTGTCCTTCAAATTCAAGTTCATGCCCACACCTCTCCTCACATAGGCACACCAGAAAGTTGTTTATTTTTTTCTTTGTTTTTTGCTTTTGTTTTTGTTGTTGTTGTTGTTGTTGCTGTTGTACAGGGGATTGAACTCAGGGCCTTGCACAGCAGCCACTGTGCCACTGAGCTATATCCTGACCTATTTGTTTCTCTTAATAAAACAAAGCAAGCCAATTATCTTCTAGTTCTAAAGCCAGTTGCCCGCCGCACCTGACCACCTGTTGCTCTGACTTTACCTTGGGAGAGCTAGCAGCCATGGCCCATTCAGCCACATTCATCTTGTCCAGTTCCTGAATGCCAAGAGATTACTTCACTGTCCTAGTCACTGTCCTAGTCAAACATGGTTTTCTCTGTACTTGCTGCTACTGGAAAATAGAAAGTAGCTTCAAAAAAAAATCTCTGTTGTATGCACAAACATATGAACATATCACAATGTGAAAGAACAGATTTTTATCCACCTCACTAAAGTCTCATGAACAACATATAATTTTTCAGATAACATCATCTGGGCTATGATTCATGTCTTTTTCTATTTATACTGTGATTCAAATTATTCATAGTAGAATATGAAAGTATGACTGCTTTGTCAGTCATATTTCCCCCAGTTAGATATTAGAAAACAACAGCAAAATGTATTTCCCTTTATTTATTTATCTATTAGATTTATTTATCTATTAGAAAGATGTTATTGCAAAAATCAATAAAATTGAAAAAAATAGCTCTTTAGCTAGCCCATGTGGTAAAAAAGAGAAAATATTTCAATTAATAAAATAAGAAATAAAGGAATATCCATCCCTACTGGCTTTATAATAATAAAAGCCTTTATGATATTGCAGTCACCAAATGTATGCCAACAAATTAAGCTAGATGATAAAACAAATTTCTGGAAATATAAAGTACCAAAATTCACTCAAGAACAAATAGAAATTTTGAACATTCTAAACCAAAAAAGAAACCGGGCTAATAATTTCTTTTTGTAGATATTATTTCATTATTACTTAATTTAATTTTTTATTGGTACACACAGCCATGATGGTTAGAGTACTCCTTTGGACTTTTTATTCCTCTCCTCCACCTCCACCATCTCTCTCCCTCCTCTGCCTCTGAGTTTCCTTTTCTGTTACAAAATGTTTAGCTCTCTATTTCCTATTGTTTATCTTTATTTTACTTTTTTATATTTTGAATTTTTCATATAAGAGAAGTCATATGATTTTCATTTCTGTGTCTGGTTTACTTCCCTTAACATCATGGTGGCAAGTTAACTGAGTATCTTTTTAATTTTAGTTTAGCTTATTAGTAAATAAAGTTTAAAACCTACGTGGGATAGTGGTCTGTGTCCAACCCACTGTAGTGTTTTCATCCCCTTCCCTTCCCTCCCGCCCATCTCTTCATCCTCTTCCTTTGCCTTGGCCTGCGTCTACAGCACGTCACATTTACACTCCTTGCATGGAACTGGCGGAAGTAGTCCCAATTCCCTTTTTTATTCCCCTCCCTCTCCCTCCTTTCACCTCTTGATGCTCTTCCCCTTTTAGAATGACCCATCTCCCTGCTTTCTACTATCTATATTTTGTTTTGCTGTATATTTTTACTGAGTTTCAAGTTAATAATGTTTTAAGGTTTTCCCACAAATAGAATCCCAGGTCTAAATGGTTTGTTGGATGATTTATACTGAACATTTGAAAAAGAATTGATTCCCGTACTGACAAATTCTTCAAAAAATGTAAAAAAGGATGGAATCTTTCCAAACTTATCTTTTTGTGTTACCATCACTCTCTAGTAAGATCAGATAAAGACCTTACAAAAATCACAAATCAATGTCCTCCTGGAAGGCACATATAAAAATTCCCACCAAAATACTAATAAGTTGAACTCAATAATATTATAAACCATTAATAAGTAATATTTATCCCAGGAATGGGAGGTTGGCTTAACATCTAAAAATAAATAAGACTAACGCAGTATATTAGTTGAATAAGAATAAATAGTGCCTATCATCTCAGTAGATGCAGGCAAAGCATTTGACAAAAGCCAACAATGTTCATGATTAACATACTCAGCAAAGTATGGAGAACTCCTCAACCAGACGGAGGGTATCTGAAAACTCCGCACTGTACTTAGTAATAAAAGACTGAACACTTTCTTCTTAAGAAGACAAGTATATTTTGCATAAATGCTATTCATTTTAGCACCAGGGATCCTACCTGGGGCAATTAATTAAGTGAAAAGTCTATAGAATACAAGAAATAAGTAAATCTTTTCTATTTGCTTAATAAGCAGAATCTTACACACAGAAAAATTTCTATACTCCCAGAAAAATCCACAAAAAGAAATAAACTAACAGAACTAAAAAATAATTTCAGAAAGATTACAAGAAGTAAGATAAATGTTTGGTAATAGATTACTAAGAACAACTATATTAACACAAGAAATCAATAGCATGAAGTGAAAACTAAAAGCACCAAAAAGAACAAAGAAAGAAATTAGGAATGTATTTAAATTTAAGGCTTCATAATGAAAACAGTAAAACATGGTTTGAATAAAAAGCTTTTAAAATATCAGAATGAAAAATACATTAATGAACTATCAAATATAGGACAGTAATATTCCTAAACCTATCTTCAGATTCAGTGTAATGCTATCAAACTACATCAACTTCAGTTGATAGAAGCTAGCAAGAGGATTCTAAAGTTTATGTGGAAGTGAAAGTAACTTAAAATAGTCAAAACAATCTTAAAGAAAGAGAGAACAAAATTGGAGACCTCACTTTTTCCAATTTCAAGTTGCTATAGTTATGGTAATAAAAAGTGCATTATTTCCATGAAGATAAATATAGCCTTGCGAGATCTAAAAGGAACCTCAAATTTATGGTTAACTTATTTCAGGCAACAGGGACATAACAATTAAAAAATAGGAATGATTCATTTTTCATTCTTTTATTAATACAATGTACATTGTTGTCTTCACAGTAGTTCTTCTGAGTACAAGATGCTGACATGATAACCTGTCTAAACATTATATATATATATGTATATGTATATATATACATATATATACATATATATATATATATATATATATATATATATATAGTTTTTGTCTTTTTGAGACAGGGTATCACTATGCAGTTCAGGCTGGCCTTGAACGGTTGGTCTTGAACTCGCACCAATCCTCCTGCCTCAGCCTCCCAAGTGCTAGGATTACAGGC